>BMAO01026080.1:0-21889 GCA_019973975.1 Trichonephila clavata
TAAAGATTTTAACCTCCTCAGTCGATGAAAAAAAAATAAACGCTTTTCAACAAAAACGAATATCAGCCACTGTGCGTTTTGGTACATTATTTAAAACTTAGTCATTCCAATAATAGATCAAGCATCTTTGACAAGAATTTCCTGAAAATGGTAGATAATATATTTAAAGAAGAGTAGCATTTAAAGTATTTTGAAGAAATAACAAAATTCATCAGCTTTGTTAGTAATGCAACAAAAATATAAGGACGAAAATTTTCTTTTCACCGATGGCATCTGAGGCACTGAAGTGGAGCAAATACGCAGACGATGATTTTAAAAGATTTATTGTATTTTTGAATGCTTTTATATTTTCGCAAAAGATTATTCAAATTCTTTTTAAGTTCGTCGTCGAAAGTATTATCGTATCATTAATTGTTGGAAACGTAAAAACAAAATCTTTTTTGGTCAATACCTTCATAATTCTAAATAATGTTTATTTTTGATGAGATGCAGACTTTCATTTTATATTAAAGACTTATTTAAATATTGAATATTCATTATAATTCTGAATTCTTCGTTACGGCTGTAGAAAGGATTAAACTGCATAATTTGTAAAAATTCATAGTTTTTTTTAAAACAATAGCACGTAAAGCCATTTTTTTTATAAAATGATTTTGATTCAAAATTATTTTAATAAGATAATTTACCATGCTCTTAATTTTACTTTCCCTTATTGTTTTGCGAATAAATATTTTGTAAATATCAATTGTACATACAGTAAGTATCTCTGGTATACAAGAATGAAAATATATATTTATCTAACAGAATATTAATGTAACACACATGTCGTAAGTACACATTAATAGGCAGATTTATTACAAGTGCGTTCTTGTACTTTTTGAATTACAACGGTAAACTGAATGTCTCTAATTTTCTAAAAATAAATATTGCAAAATTTAGTTAAAGCAATAAACTAAAAAGCAAAAGTTTAATTAATTTAATTTAATTGAGAGCCGTTGCATTTTAAAATATTTCCCAATATCCACAGAATCATTGAAATTAACGCAATTCATAGATTTTTGTATTAAATAATTTACTTTAAATGTTGTCATTTGTAAATATCTACTTAAATCTCTTTGCAATTATTAATTAAAATAAATCTCAAGATTATCATTGCAAAGTTAGATGCATTTTTATTAATCAATAACTAAACACTCGTCTAGAGAGAAAAGTATATTTTGAGTTGTAATAAGTTATAAGTGGATAAAATAAAATAAATTATTTTAATTATCATTGCGTTTACTTTTATTAGTAAAAAAAGCTTGCATATAGCATCAAGTCAAATGAAAATAAAAACATAATGCCACTTTCTGCTATGCTTCGTAAGAAAGACCATAAAAAATGCAAAATTTTTTTACCGTAAAAAATTTTAAAAAATGTATGCAAACATATCTTATTAATTTTGCAGGTACAATAGCTTTAAAAATAAAATAGCCATGTTTTATTCTGTTTATTGTCAACGTAAACACACACATGCAGAATAATTTTACCGCAGTTTAAAATTCGAAAGGAGGGCAAATCGGCATTCGAAATTTTGATTTGAATGCCTTTTCTTTAAAAATTATTAATGCAATATGTTTTCAAAATATTCAGTTTATAACCACATTGTTTAAGCACTCTTAATTTTAATTAAATAAATATATTTTTTCTGTATTTTTTAGTATGCAAGATTATTAATTAAATAAGCAATAATATATGAAATCGGAGGTTTGTGATTGACCTTGAATTAAAATCGAAATATCGAATGGCGCATCGTTAACCGAACAAAGATTTTTACCTCAAGGTCATGTAGAAGTGATGCGTTTTATTTTTCGTTCACAAAAATTCTAATAAATTGATTTATCATTTAGTTTTTTTTTTTTAAAACGAGCCAATTTTTAAACCCTAAGAACTCTGTACTGCATTGGACAATTTCATTTAATATATGCATCAATATTTTTCCATTTTTGAAGCGTTCCAATTGATTAGCTTATTGTAAAGACATAGTATATAAATATACTTGTTTTCTTTATTGTCATTATTTTTCCTGCAATATTTTCTACGGGAAAAAAAATTGCAGTAATAGTATGCATTATTCGAAACCTTGAAATGCAAATGGCAGTTTATAAACAAATCAACGTGCATAAACTTCGTTCTTGCAACGTTAATAAAAAAATATTATTGCATTACAACTCCTTTGCAAAACCGCGTTTGCTTCATGAAAAATATTCATTTGCATCTAAAATGGATGTAATACAAAGCACGCTGTTTGATAAAAAAATATCAACAATTTTTTCCATTGAATTGCATTGATAAATGAATGCATATTTAAATTATTTTTGCAATGACACTTTTTGCAATGCATGCAGAATTCCAATATTTTTCGCCCATCAATCAACAGGTGCAAACCAAAGATAAAACAGAAAGGTAGCAATGCAAACTCACCGGCCACTGTAGCCCCCTTATGCAGTGTTGATCCAGGGGCATCGCTTAATCCGGAGCTCCTGTTTTTCGTGACAGCCATTTCGAACGAACCCTCTCCCGTTTTCTCCTGACATGGATTTCTCTGCCTATTTATCTAATAAAACACTAGCTCTACTATTTCTAAGAATCGCCGTGCTGCCATCTAACGGCAAAGTCATATACTACGATTGTTGATTTAAAAGGGGGAAAGAGCATGCTGAGGAAAATTTGCTTAGCCGCGGTCGACGGTTTGGAATAAAGTTAAGCCTTGGCAGCGAAAATTAACCCTTTAATTTCGAGAAGCTAGAAATAATTACTTGAGTTAAGTGGAATAATTTTCAGTTTTCTAATAATAGAGGTATTTTATTCTATCCGAAATTTTCACTTGGTCTTTTGGATTATTTCTATTACGAATATGCCAAAATATTTCAAATTTATTATTTATTTTTTGGAATAATTCTGAATTATATTTTCACTATTTATTGTAATGATACATTGATTCAAATTGCTAGTGAAACATAATAGTTCCTTAAATAGGCTGCATAAAAGAAGTTTTTATAGAAGTTTTTAATAACTCAACTTTTTTATTTAGAACATCACTTAAAAGAAAGAAAACTGCTGTAAATAATGCTTCAGAGTCAATGTCCATAAAGTTAGCAGAACGGAAAAATGAAGAAATATCGCTCACAGATAATTTACTAAAACAAATATTCACATTTTTATGATAATGCGTAGAAGGTACCAAGATTTTACTGAGTATAAATTTAGGAGGCTAGATGTGTATAGGCTGATTTAATTTAAATACAAGGAGAGCTCCCTCTGATGCAAAAAATTAAATAATATAAGAAGTTCCAAAAATAATTTTGATGCTTGATTTTAACATACTTTTATAGGTAAAACTGTTTTAACGTACAAGTTCATTTTTCTATTTCATACATGATTTTATATAATTTTTGAAAGTGTGATTTTATATTAAGCGTCACTATGAATATCATGCATTCGATTGCGATTGAGTATATAAGCACACACCTATTGCGATTTCGGTTTTCAGATCCCCGCAAATGCGATTCGTAAACCCCAGCTCTTCATTGTAAATTAAAATTGTAGTATAATTTGTTTTCCAAATGGGCTACAATTGGCAAATTAGCTTTTACAGATACTGTTCCAATGGGAGAGTTATTTCATGATGGCACCGCTCACTGCCAAATTTTGATGCTTGAATTGATTGAATCCAAGCTTCTATTTCGTGTTTTAATTTTTGCCGAGAGTTCAAGCGTTTTTATAAAATGGTAGACAGTAAAGAATAGATGCTACGAGAGAATTAATGCTCGAGTTTCATGTTATTCTATAGTTTTTTTTAATAACAGGAAAAAAATGCTGAAAAAAATCCCTTTTTCTTATATATTTTCATTTTTTATTATTTATTTCTATAGATTTCGTATAATGCTATCAGTAAAAAATTGATATTATTGATTAAACCTAGCATGCTTCTTTTAAGAGATGTTATAGTCAAATGTTTGTAATGTCCAATTTCCCCTTCAGAATCAATTTAAATACTAATTGTACCGATTATATACTTTGTATTGGATAAAGAATTTGGAACATAGAAGATTTACTCATCAAAACCCGTATGTGGATCATGTGGTGTAATAAGTAATTTAGAAAAGGAAACTGCTAATTCAAGTACAATTTTTGTCAAATATAATTAATACTCATAAATAATCGATATCGAGTGATTCACCAACAGCATTCGTGGCCACGACTGCCTAGTGGCCAAGGCAACAGACCGGCGTGTCATAAGTTCGAGCCTAGTACCGCTGAAGACCCTCCGTGTAGGGGCGCGCTGCACGTTAATACTGTCGAGAGCTCAAACTTCCTCCCGTTGGTGTGGTGTGGTAGCTTGGGGAGGGGGTGCCAGCTTAGGTGCCGTCCTCGTCACTTGAGCGTGGTTCGAAATTACGTGGTCCTTTGCCAAAACCCCTCGAGTACCTGAACAGTGCGACGTTAATATTCCCTCTTCCACTCATCATAGGCATTCTTTTTGCACTAGAATGACTTTAATTTAATCAAAGAAGCCCTATTTGTAATGTCTCGCCAGCCTTTCTGACGATGCATAGTTTGTTGGTTCGAGCCTCGTTTACAGTATAGTCTACTGTTTAGTAAAATAACAATCAAAATACATTAAATACAAGTGAGCATCGCATAAGAAGGAAATATCCAATCGGGTTCGTTGATGTTTTCTTCTTGATCATTAAGATCCGCTAAGCCAGAAAGTTCCATTCATATGGATGAGTATGTGTTTACAAATGTCGCACTATGAAAAAAACACGAGGACTATTGGCGGCAGATCTTTATGATTTTTAATCAAGGTTAAGTGACGAAGACAACATCTGAGGTAGCACCACTTCTCCAGACTACCACACTACGCCCACGGATAGATTTTAACCCGTTCAGGTCCACGATACCTTCATGCAGCACGGTATCATGTGTGAGATTGGATTATCAATGTTCGAGGTCCGTAATCACAACACTGGGATCTGGATTTTGAAACTTATAGAATTTGGAATCCTTATAAAATATAAATTTCGACGTATTTTATATTACAGTGGCGAATTTATATGAATTTTTAAAGGGAATTAGGCTTAACTGGAGAAATCGTCGGTCCTGAACGGGTTAACGTGCAATCAACCCCTCTGCCACGGCGAGTCTTAAACGGGGCTAGGCTCGAACTCAAGACACACCGGCCATGAGCTCGTGACATTGCCCATTAGTCTACTGCTGCTACCCATTTATAGGGCGGGTGAAAGATCTATCATTTAATAAATTGAAATAGTTTAAAATTATTTATGCGTAATACCTGAAATATTATTTTTTATTAAACTAAACATAAGGAAAAAATCAAAAAACATTGGAAAAACCCCAAGTCAACTTTAAACTTTAAAAATGATTATGGACTATAGCATGATTAAAAATTCTCAGAACAAAGTCAAAAGCTTAGCATTGAGTTTAAAGACAATACGTTAACCCTTTAAGTGCCGCGGCGTGTGAACATGTGCTACTAAGCTGGTGACTTTTGTGCCTCGGACGTGTATACTCGTCCTTCCAAAGGAGGACTTTTTGAATCGTGCTGCTCTGTTTTAAAACTAGTCCAATGGCTTTGGAATACAGTAAAATGACATTGACAGTGCTTCTAAAGAATTTACTTATTTCAGAGATGAGGTGGGAAGGAATTTGAAAGGGTATATTTCAGGAACCAGGAAATTCATAGCTAAGCAGTTTATCTTGTTTATTCGTTGAGTTTGCTCTTATCTAGTCTTCATTTGCTCTCATTTTCGCTTGTGTGTAATAGGAGCTCTTTAATTTTTTGTACGAATGCACTGATTGTGATGCTGGTTTATGTGTTCAACCCTGTTTTAGGATATATCTCATTACAGGTAAGTTATAATTTTTTTATAATACTGTTGACTTCGATTAAATTTTTATTTTCATTTTATAATTTTATCCTCTCCCCTCCCTTCTTTTTATAGTGAAAGTTCACAATTTTTAGAAGGAAAAATACGCTTTTCCCTTTCCCCCAATGAACCGCATAAAAACGCGCGCTTGTGGGAAGAACGTGGCATAGCGGGGCAGGGAAATTTTTCCTCGGCAGTTAAGGTGTTAAAGGGGTTTCTTCCAGAAAAAGAGTACAGAGCAAAACATTCAGTCAAGATTTATATTAGTCAGTGGAAGAACGAAAATATTACACATTCAAGAAAAAGGCTTCAAGAAAAAGGTGTCCCTACATGTCAGCTTCGTGTGTGTTCGATAATGTTCGATAGTTGATAAATATATCTTACAATACTGTTACATGAAATGGTAATAGAGATTACACAAGTAAGAAATTAAGAAGCACTATTGACTGTTTGTTGTCCTGGATTGCAACAATTGGTTGATTCTTGTTTGTTTATTAACTTCGATTTCAAAGCAACACAAAAATATTGACGTGTAAGAATCTCATAAATTTGACCCACGATAAAGTAAGGAGAACAGCCCCTCAGCTGTAACCTGGATTCCTACAATCAAGCAAGATGTATCGCTCTTGCTTCTTGATTGTAATTCGAAAATTGCTTCTAATAATTGCTTGTGCAATGTGCAATGCTAGTACAGTGTGGATTGTGACTAACAAAATCCTTAGGTTTTAATCCTTTTTAAAACCTACTCGTCGCCTATCCGGTATAGTGGTTATTGACGCTAACTACCGTGTCATGTGGTCTGGGTTCAAATACCGGAGAATGCATTGATGTTTGTAAATTTAAAGTGACTTTCCGGCAAGGGGGTAGTCCTCAAGTCTTCTCGTGAGGTTGGTGGAAGGAGAAGAGAGGTGGAGGTCTCTGACCATTTCCAGGTGTCCTTCAAAATTGGAGTGAAACCGAGCCAAAAATCACACTGCCACCTGTATGGGCTCAAAGCTACGGTTTACGATAGTCATAAATATAGCCCCTTGTGTGAGGAGTTTCATGGCTTTCGATTTAACACTGACGATCAGGTAGCGTCAAAACAGCAACAGGAATAAAACCCACTTAAAATAAAAAAAACTGTTACAGCGTATAAAAAGGATAACTTCCATCGGAGTTAGCTCCAGATTGAAATTATTATAAAACATTTCTTTTTGTATTATTAAGCGGTCTTCGGCTAATGTTAAAGAATAGAACCCGAATTTGGAATATTTTTTCGGTATAAAAGTACTCAAACATCAACATTATATTCTGGCTTCACACACACGATCCTGTAGAGAATCACTTATTTTATCATACTGTATTCATTTTTATCCAAGTTGATGCATTTTTTCTTTTATAAAATGCGTTTCGCATTTTTTCTCCTATATTGTAATGTCAAATCAGCTATTCCTTTATAGCTAAAAGAAAAAAATGATAATGAAATATTTTGAAATTTTAAAAACACTATATACTATATTTTAAACAAATGCACGAGTAACAATGTCACAAATTTTTATAAAAATTGAGGCATTTTTTCTGTTTAAAGGTCTCTCTCTCGTACGTATGGTGAAAACAGCCTGAAGAGGAAAACCCATTTCTACGTTAGATGAAAAGAATGTATTGCATAAAGTTAAAAACACAAGTGAAAGGAGTAGGGGTGCAGGGTACTCAACCTTGTTTCCCGCCGGGCCGCATACATGTGGCAGATATTTCATGCGGGCCGTAACATGAGAATACATAAAAAAAAAAACACCATAAGACCAAGGCAATATTGGACACTTTAAAGGTGGAGAATTGAACAAAATATTAAAACTTATTTTTTTGACTTTAAATTCTATATTAATCTCTAAACACATATAGAGAGAAAATTTTCTTCGTGTTTATGCATTTTTACTGAGTTATGGTGTAGTTTCGTTCCCTTTCATCATGACATGACAAACAAAACTGTCCAGACATTTGCTAATTTGATTTTTTTTCTTTTGAAAAAGCCACTCTTATTTTTATTTTCAAACATTAATTTATCAAATGCAGAATGGCAGCAAAGAGGAGTTTTGACTGAATTCCAGACTGAAATCAGTATTATTTGTTTATAATTAAAAATCAGTTTCCACCCATAGAATGTAGTCACTACTCCAGTTCATTCCCCAATTCACTGTTATATTACTAACCGTTACAGTTTCAAATAGAAAAAAAAATCTTGGAATTTTGCACCCGAAACGACATCGACAGTAAAACTGGTCGATTTGATTGAGAGGATTTTCCGCTAAATTTTTATTACATTGTTCTTAAATAATTGAATTTTTAAGGCAATGGACCATGAGCGGGCCACTCAGAACAGCTTGCCGGGCCACATGCGGCCCGCGGGCTGTAGGTTAAGTATCGCTGTTCTATGCCTTTGAAGAGAATTTAATTAATAGAGTATTTCAATATAATGCAGCATTAATATCTTAAGGTTAATTTATAAATAACGAAATCGATGAAACTACCTTGAAATATTTAATTACGTTTCCCGACAACACACATATTTTTTAATCTTAAAATTATTTGCAAATAAAAAAAAAATGACAATATGTATTTTTAAGGTTTAATGTTAAATAAAACAATGAAACTGAATTTGTATATTGCACGTTGCAATGAACTACGTTGCATCTGTTTCATCTACAACATAAATAGAATTCGTTACTTTCAAGGGACAGAGTTTGGCTGAGGTGATTTGAGACCAATTGCTTGTCAAATACTTATTTAAACAATTGTTTCAATTTCAAGAGAAATAATAATCCTACAACATAATATAAATGTTTTGTATCAATGTAGTTTTTTTAAAATTTTTTATGTAACTATCATGTTTTAAAATTGTGTACATGATTTCGCTTAATTTTTATGTATTCTATTTATCACTTTATTGTAAATTTCAACAATAGTGATGCAATCTCAAAGAAAAATTCCATAGGTATACGTTAGTGCTTCTCAAACTTTCACAATTTGCGACCCAATATTCAATCATATAATTTTCATAGCACCCTTCCCCCTTCCATACAATAACACTGTACTGAATTTAATAATATTATATTTTCACGCTAAAGCTACAATACGGCTTTAACCTCTTAAGAGCCACTGGCCAATATAAACGTCTTGCTCAACCAAAGCATTAATTGCCCCGGGCGTATATATACGTCTTTCCGGAGTACGATCTTTTCGATGCACCGCTATTCATAAAATTATCCCGAAGGTTTGGAATGCAATAATAAAATCTTGACAGTGTTTGCGAATGATTTGCTAATTGATTCCTCCCATCCAATACATCGTATTCGTACGCCTATACGTGGACAACGGTTGGATTGGGGAGCGAATCACGTATTTTTTTATCGGCAGTTAAGGGATTAATTATAAATTGTATAAACTATCAAGAGAAGTGTTAAGTTTTGTATATAATTTTATCTATGACATGTGTGTGTGTGCCCATTTTGGTCAATGGTAATTATTAAACTTGTTCTTAACTTAGTATCGCTAAATTAATTATAAAATACATTGTGCAGAACTGATACATTTATAAGTGTATTATATCAGTGTAAATGTGCATATAGTTCTCATTATGTCAGAATGTGTTTTGTTTGCTTACTTTCAGTAAAACAATAATTTTTAAAGTAATATTTTGTTTTCGATTTTTCAATTTGCTCGTCGTACAGTTATCATGCCCTCTAGGGGCCCAGCCCCACAGTTTGAGAAACACTAGTTTAGGTATTTCATAATCACATATTATACAATACGATTTAGATAAACATATAAAATAAATTCACATAATATCTTTAAACATAATTAAATTCATGGTTCCCCTTATTAAACTTAAATAATTATATTTTGTCCATGGCTGGAGATGTAATTCATAAGTTGTCACTTCTGTCACCAATACTTTTCTTTAACAGCCTTTTAGAATTCAATTTATTTTTAAAATTTCTAACGCAAATTATATATATATTCAGTTTTCATGACATTTATTAAATATTCATCATTCCCTAGGGCTGAAATGTAAAAAAGAGTAATATAATAAGCAGGTATTTTTTCTCCTCTTTGTTGACATCGAATATTAAAAAATGAGCTGTGAATATTGATTTTTTGTTATTTTTAAGTAAGAAACTGAAAATAATAACAGAAGAAAAAGAAAGAACCATACACTTTAAAAATTTATTATTTAGATCCAATTGATTTTTTTTAAAACATCTTAAGTATGGAAGGTTGAAATATGGGGTAGTAATGTTTAGAATTTAAACCTTCTTTAAAAAAGAAGGTAAGCAAAGTAGAAATAAATGCGTGGTATTTTGAAATTGATAGTTATTAATATTTAACTACATTTCGAGCATTTTGGTTGGAATTAAGTTTATTCTAGCACAAGGATTGCAAATCTATTTCAGCATTGATCCCTTTGTATTTTGCTCTCTATTATAATACACAAAAATGCCTTTTAAGACACCAATTTAACTAAGAATATAAACGGAAAGTAACAAATATTTTCATTAGATTTAAGTTTCAATTTTTTTTTACTCTGACATTCTGCTTTAGATGCGTAGATGCCGCTTATTTTTTTATAGAAAAATAGATTGTATCTGAGTATTTTGAAACGCATATTGTGTATCTAATAATTAAAATCCTTAAAAATAAAATTAAATTTTAGACCAATAGATCTCCAGTATGCAATAACTCCCTTTAAACTTTCATACACCACAAGAAAACCATCTAGATCCTATCAGGAATCCTTAGTTAAGAGTGACATACGGATTATTAGTTCAGTTCAGTTCAGTGCTTACCACTGTACATCTGGAGCCCTGGCTAGCACCTTATGCCCCGAAATGATTATTTGAATTATTTTCATGAATAGGATGCAAGGATAGGTCTTGATTATATTATACAACTGTAAACTTTGTTAACTTATGCTTTCAACTGTGTTTGGTGAAACTATAGTATTTAGAATCTATTACAAGGGGTGATCAAATGAAAAGGTACGAAACGACACGGTGGGTACAAATATAGACTTTATTCAAAATATACACCATAGGCCTGAGCACAACGATCCCACTGATGAACAAGCCGCAGGATTCCTTGTTCCCAGAATTCCTGTGGCTGTGACGAGACCCAGTCCTTCGCAGTGTCCTTGAGTACGTCGTCCGAGTTGAAGCGCTTTCCTTTCAGGTGTTTCTTCAGTGGACCAAACACATGGAAATCGCAGGGTGACATGTCCGGACTGTAGGACGGATGGTCCAGCGTCTCCCATTGGAACTTGTCCAGTTCCATTTGTGTGACTCTGGAGACGTGTGGACGCGCGTTATCATGGAGCAGAACCACACCCTCCGTGAGCAGCCCCGGTCTTTCGTTCTTGATGGACCTGCGTAGGCGTCGGAGTGTCTCACAGTACACATCGGAGTTGATGCTTTTTCTGTGCTCGAGTAATTCTGTGCTCGCATCATTTGGACGCCACTTTTTATAAGAGCCTTTGCTCTCTCCTGCGCATGCGGGCACCCGCGCATGATCCGATCCCAGTCAGAGTCTCCAATGGCATCCCGAGATGTCTCGCTACATTCTCCCTTGGCGGAATATGCAAATATTCAACTGTTTCATTTTTATGTCGTTTCGTACCTTTTCATTTGATCACCCCTTGTACCTGGTATTTTAGAATCTATTGGTTGTTTTTAAAAATTCTTCGACTTTTTGAATATGCTCTATTGTATTAAAATTAGCTATTGATGAATAAGACCATTCACTATAGTTAGAGATAAAATTTTTCAATATTTTACGTTGCGATTGATATTTGTTGCAGGTTAAAATAAAATGTTCACTAGTTTCTGGTACATTATAATCTGAACACAATGGAGAATCTGTTTGTTTAAAAAGAAAATAAATATCATTTAATGATAATTTCTTTGCCCGCAGCTTATTAATTAAAACTTCTGTATTTCTATTTTTTGCTGCCAGTCTATTCCATTTTTTAAGATGAGAAATATAACTATAATTTTTATGTCTCTTGCTCTTTTTCCATATTTCTTCGTTTTCGCTTTTGTATTGATTTTTGAAAATGTATGTAGATCTACCAAGTAATCCAAGGAATAATATTCCAAGGATCTGGAGAGGCTTTAGCTAATTTATCAACCTCTTCATTAATTTCTATTCCCCTGTGAGCTGGTACCCAAATGAATGTAATTGATTGAGCTATTTGGAGACACTCGTGTAACGTTGAATTTAAATTTAATATTATCGTACTGGATTTTCTATTAATATTAAGGATACTTTTTAGAACTGATAAGAGCTGTCCGTCAGAATGACATAGTGTTCTGTTTCTGAAACCCAATTTTTTAACGCAGTCCATATGGCGATAGCTTCCGCTGTAAAAATGGAAATCATTTCTTTCAGTATGTAATTTTGTCCAACTTTTTTCTTGGGGATTAAGATTCCTATTGATGTTTGATTAGTATTTTTAGAACCATCTGTTGCAATTATAATACTGTTATTAAAGTTTGACTGGATATAATCATTAAACATATTTTGCACTATGAGATCTGGAAGGTCTCTGTTTTGAAATGGCAGTTCATGAGTATAGATGTTAATTTTGTGATTTTCATAGATTGGAGGAGGAGGGGTCCACTGAAGAAAATCTATTTTAGATATACATAGTTCTTGGAGCAGGTTGATTGTCTTTTGAAAAAATATATACTGATTTCTTTTTCTCTATATCTATAAAAATTATTATTTATATCCCAAAATAACTTTGCATTCGGTGACCAGTCTTTTAATGCTATTTGTTTAATAATAAATTTTTGACAAAGGAAATTATGTCGATTATTGATACTGCCCTTCATAAATTCCGCTCTTATAATACCTCTATCGGAGTGTTTCTTGGAGACCTAGGGCTAAACGTAATCCAGCATTGTAAATTGGTTCTAGTTTCTGTCTATTGCTACTGCTTGAAAAGGAAAAAAGTTGACTTCCATAGTCAAAAATAGAACAGATTGTGGCATTAATAATATTTAAAAGAATAACAGTTTTTGTTCCTATTTTAAGGGACGATAATGCTTTGATTGCATTTAAATATTCAAGTCCTTTCTGTCGGAGGTAAATAATGATTTTCCCAAGTTATATTGGGATCGAAGATTATACCTAGGATTTTAAAACACTTCACTTCGGGAATAGGTTTATCACATATTTTAAGTATAGAGGTATTGTGCTTCTTTTCCAGAAAAAGTTGATTAAACTGCTTTTTTCTGGAGAGGTGGACAATTTCCATTTTTTACACCAGGCTGAAATATTATTTAAAGATACTTGTAATTCGTCTATTGTGTGTTTTGTTCCAATTTGTGATCTATTTTGTTGAATTTCAAAAATGTCTGCCATATAAATCATAAATAGGAAACGGCTCAAGATGCAACCCTGAGGAACACCATAATTGTTTTTGCTGATTTTCGAAAAATAGTTCCACCATTTAATTTGAATTGTTCTTTGATGTAAGAAATTTTGAACCCATCGTAGCAATTTACCTGAATATCCAACTTTTTAAATTTAGAAACTAGACCACTTGGCCACACTGAGTCATATGCTGCTTCAATATCTAATGCTACTAGAATAAAATATTCCTTACGTTCTCTAGCCAGTATAATATCATGTTGTAGTTGAAGAACCGTATTAATACTGCTTCTGTGAGGGTAAAAACCATGATGATTTACGTGAAAAATTTTATTTCGAAAGCTGAAATTTAACATTCTGTGTAGGATCATTCTTTCTATTAATTTGGCAACTACTGAGGTAAGTGAAATTGGGCGATATGACGCTATTTCCGTGGAATTTTTGTGAGGTTTTATGAATGGGGGTAAAATAATTGTTTGAGTCCAATCTTTTGGAATTTGACTAGAGGACCAACTGTCATTAAAGGATTTCAGGAGAAGATTTATTGCTTTGATGGGGAGGTGGTTGATTGTTTGGAGAGAAATTTTATCATGCCCTGGACTGCTGTTTTTTTTATGAGATATTGCTATTTTTAATTCTTTTAAAGAGAACAGTTTATTAATATCTTGGCTATTGTCCGGAAAAAAAATATTTTGGATACTATCACTGTTTTGTTTTGCGTAATATTTTTTAAAAAAATTTGCTTGAGATTGTTCGTTTGTTAGTATGATTCCATTATTCTCAATAATGTTAAATGAAGAATAATTCAAATTTGTTCTATTTTTGATTATCCGGATTATTTTAAAAATAATTTTAGGAGAAGAGATTTTTTCCCATGTTTTATGCCAAACGTTTTCTTTACAGGTTTTGATAGTTCGCTTAAGTTTTGCACTTATTTCTTTATATTTTATCCAGTCTTATTCTTTAAAGTATTTTCTTGCTTTCTTAAGGATTTTTTTTTGCTCTTAAATACCCGCATGCTACTGTCCACCATGGAGCTCTTGAACTGATCTGTTTTATTTCTGATTCCTGAGATAAGATTTGAGCTTTTCTAATTTCTTCTATGATATCTATATTTATATTTTCATTTAAATTTAATTTTTGTTGAATAAGATTAATAAATTTGTTCCAATTTGTTTTTTGTCTAAAATTATTTGTTGTTGAGCTGTTTGTTCTTTTGTAATTAATAATTATAGGGAAATGGTTACTTCCAAAATTATCGGTAATTGTGGTCCACAACATATCATAATTTAAATTTATAGATGATAATGAAAGATTTAAAGATGTAAAAATTCCTGATTAATCGAGATAAGTTGGGCTTTTATCGTTTAATAAAATTAAGTCATTTTTTCAATAATCGAATCAAAAATCTTGTTGTTGTTGTCGTGTCCTTCCCGCAGGGAAGGAATGAAAGTTGCCATTGCCTGTAAAACAGGTTGGACTTCTTAACGATAGATGGCGACACCACCTATCTCCACCTCCACAATTTTGGCATGCAACTGAAGGGAGGAAAATATTCTCCAGCCCCCTGCACTCGTGGTTTCTGCTGAGACCGCCCACAAGACTTTCGGACCCACTGATTTAACGAGCACGTACTCCGTCTATACTCGGTGGTATTTAGTGACATCGGGCATCGAACCCAGGCCCTCAGATGTGGAGTCCGACACTCTAACCACTAGGCTACCCACGGCCTTCTTCCCAGACACATTTGAATTTTTTGAACCCCATATTTAATGAGATGCGTTGAAATCTCATAATATCAAACTATGATTATCTATATATGATGCTATTTTTTTGATAAACTGTCGTCTTTAAAGTTACCCGGTGGGATGTAAATATTAAAAATTGTGATAGGAACTGTATCTATCTGAACTCTGACTATTAAAATTTCTAAGTCTTTGCTAATTTCTGAGAAAATTTTTATTGCGCTAACATCTTTGTTTAAAACTATCATTAATCCTTCTCCTCTTCTGATTTCTCTATCGATTCTGAATATATTCTTATTGGGAATTGTAAAATTATCATTTCGGGTGTAGCCAAGTTTCTTGGATTATTAAAATGCTTGCTTTTTGAAATATTGTCGTGAATATAATATCTGATATTTTGTTTTTGATTCCACGTACGTTCCATTGGATTATATTCATGATTTAAATGGAAAATATGTGCTATACTACGAATTAGTTTGAATGTTCAAAAAAGAAAGCCGATTAATATTGATTTTTTTTTGAGAATATAAGAAATTTTGTATATTTATCTAAATTTTTTTATTTTGTTCTATACTTTCTAATTTATTTTATCTCTTTTCTGATATGTTCTTTAGTCTTTTTGATTTTTCATTTATTTTTCTATTAATTCGAAAGTCGTCATGTTGTGAAACTGTTATATTGGATGTAAGTTTTGATTATGTTATTAGTTTTGATTATGATTTCTGAATTTTTTGTTTTGCTTATGCTCTGAATACTTTTCTTAATTGTGAAAGCTTTCATTATTATTTCTTTTAATTTAAGTGGTTTACTACTCTGAAAGTTATTCTCCGATTTTAGGAAAATTGTAATATTCGGGCTCGGGTATTTAAATCCAACCTTTCCTCAAACCTGGCCAGCAATTCCATATCAGTTAAATTACATCTATATTTGTTTAATAGCCCCAAGCCAGTACTTGTACTCTCTTCCTCCATCCTATTTTCTGGGTGAGAAAAATCACCCATTTCCTCCGCCCTACTCCAACACTCTATTTTGAATTAATACACCAAGTTCTCCAAAACAGTAAGTTCCAAAATTAAGAAAAATTCGTCCAAAGTTAGATGAAAAGTTATACTAAATAACTTTCAAAAAAAGAAGAAAAAAACATAATGAGAAACGATCTCATCAATTCATATCCAATTGAAATCACTCAACAACTCTTCCAAAAGTCCCTAGGGATTATTATCCATGGGTCTTGTAAATGTGAACCACGGTCAAAGTTGATGATGATGATGTGTTTATAACGGGACCGAATTAGACTGTACCATGGACCCATATAACTGTTCTGGAAATCTGTTCAACGTTATCCACATAGAGGTTTGTTGGCAAAAACAGGACCCCCACTTCTTGCAGAGCAGCAAGAATAGCTGCACAGTAAAAAATATGAGCCTGTATTAGCCCTGTATCTGAACAGTTATCACAATACCTAAAAGTTCTCCATCCCTATCAATCTTTATTCCTCTGTAATGACCTGTTCTTAGACTAAAAATGGTCTTTGCAATAGTGAGTGAATGATTATTAACGTCTCACTATTCAGCTATACTCGAGGGCTTTTGGCGACGGACCCCGTAATTTTGAGCCACGGTCAAGTGACGAGGACGACACATGAGCTGGCACCCTTCTCTCCAAACTTCCACACCATATCAACGAAAGGACGTTTAAGGTATCCGACTACCCTAAAACTGTGAATTTTGCCAAAAATTGACAAATTTGTTTATGATTTTATTTACGGGAAATCTTATTAACTTTATAAAATTACGCAGTTTATCATTTTCTGTTTACTAGAACGAAAATTACATGTTTTAGTAAAAGCAGATGCCCATTATACTTTAAGCAAGATGTCATACTTTAAAAATGCGTTTTACTCGAAATGTGATTTTTTGAAAATGATCAAACGGGGTCAGCGATTGCTAAAACAGTTTTCAACATAATAAGCTGATTTTTTTTCTGTAAGTCCTGTATAATAGTAGAATTGTTTTAACCATCAGATTTATCAATCACTGTTTATTACAAAATTTACAGTCCCTTATGTGAATATAATCACTGTCTTTTTAAGCATTTTCATTTAGTAACCGAGATAAAGTGCTCTAGTTTTTGTAAAAAAGAAAATATCAGGATTGAATAATATAGCAACACATTAGGGTGGAAAAATTTAAAATTTGTTTATAAACCTTTAGTGCAGAATGGGCCGCGTTTATGCTATTTTTTGTCAAATTTTACCTATTTTTTCCCATTCTAGTAATAATAATTTCTCTTTTTCTTCTTAATTTTAGCACATTTTTCTTAAAATGCACTAAACAAATCTAAAAATAACAAAAATATCCCTATATATCCTTTTATTAAAAAAAAGTTGTCGCAACCAGTCGGATACCTTAAGCTCTCGACATATTTACCGTGTATCGCTCCCCAACACAGCGGGTATTCAGCGGTGCTAGGCTCGAACTCAAGACACACCAGCCACGAGTCCATTACCTTAATAACATGGCAACTGTGGCCACAGGTTTTTGTTATAAGGCGGCATTAACTTTTATTACAAAGTTGATGTTTTACAGGAATTGACTACTCTCACAATTTTGAATTTGAGACGGCATTTGCGTGGCTACGGTAGCTTAGTGATAAAGGTTTCGGATCGTGGCTGGCGTTTCATGAGTTCAAGCCCAGTACCAATAAAGACCCAATGTGTAGGGGCACGATGCGCGTTAAATCTGTCGAGAGCTCAAATGTCCTTCCATTGGCGTGGTGTGGTAGTTAGAAGGGGGGTTCCAGCTCAGGTGTCGTCCTCGTCACTTGACCATGGTTCAAAATTATGAGGACCGTCACCAAAAGCCCTCGTGTGGCTGAACAGTGTGACGTTAATATTCACTCACTCACGTGACAGCATTTACATCTAACAAGGTTTTTTTTAACATTGAAAAAGTTGTCCTTATTAGGATTTCTAGCCTCTTTCGCCAATTTATCCGCCTTTTCATTGCCTGTAATGTCAATCATTGGAGAAAGCAGACTTTATTTAGTCATGTGATATAAACAGGCGAGATCAAATCTCTTCAGTAATCCGTGAGCCTCTATTTAGAATAACCTGGAGAGTTGCTTTTGAGTCGCAAAAATTAATAGAAAGAGCCATATAAATCAAGACCCTCAATTATTGCAAGAGTGAAGCAATTGCACCCGCACCGATCCCTCGTTGGTAGGTCAGTTACATAGCATAATATTTGTGCTGGTAGTTCATTTGTACCATGTTGTCTTCGCATATTCCAATTAATTATCAAGGGAGAAATTAATTGTTTGAGTTTTGAGACCTCTTTCTGAGAAAGAACCGTGACACACATAAACGAATTTCACTATTTATAGTAAAATTAATGCGAGTTCTTGAGAGAAGTTAGTAGAGTGAAATATTAGTGTTATTTGAATTATATCTCTAAATACTTTGTAGAATATCTACATACATTTGGTATAAAGCTCGTAGATTCATTATCTTTGTCCAAAGCTCAACAAGTTTTCTGAACCCGTGCTTCTGTATGACTCCATCTACTCACGATGACAAAAATTTACTGTTATTATTAATTTGGGCTAACTCCCTCCCATTAGTTAGTTACAAACTTATTGGATTTTGAATTAGGTTAAACAAAAGTTGTTAATGTTTCAATACGTCTTTTCTTTCGGTTGTCCCTCATGCTAATGCGAACTCAGGCTGTTAATGTGAAACCAAGCTACTTGAATCTAATATCGTTGATTAAGCAACTGCATTTATTTTTGTTGAATATCGTGGTCCCCAAAGTACGAGAAGGGGAAATCCGTAAAAAATAATGAAGAAAAAAAGTATATTTTTCATGATGTAATTAGATTTTTTACTACTATACAAACGGAATATTCTCTCTTCAGATGCCAAAATAAAATCTTGATAACGGAAATTACACAATTTTATAAAGTAAGTAATTTCAACATCTTCGAGAATTAAAAGGTTTTCTTGCAATAAATGCCATTTCTGTTTAACGGAATCGAAGATCCAAATGGGTTTGATTTAATTTGATTTTAGTTTGCGTCTTTCTTTCAAGCAACAAGAGGGCTATTGGGGTTGCACCTCGCAATTTTCAATCATGGTCAAGAGACGAAGAAGACATCATAGCTCAAACCTCCCATTCCAAACTGCCATACTACGCCAGCGAGAGAACTTACAGCTCGGCAGATTTAACATACATCAGCCCTTCATCGTGGAGGGTCTCCAAATGCACTAGGTTTCAAACTAGTCACTCGGCAACGCCACCATAAATTCGTGACCATGAGCAAAGGAGTGAGTTAATATTAACGTCGCACTGTTCAGCTACACGAGGACTTTTGGCGACGGTCCGCGTAATTTTGAACCATGGTCATGTGACGAGGATGACGTCCGAGCTGGTACCCTTGTCCTAACTACCACACCACACCACGGGAGGATGTTTAAGCTCTCAACAGATTTAAAGTGCATCGCTCCCCTACATGACAGGTCTTAAGTGGTGCTGGCTCGAACTCATGACACGTCACAGCCACAATCCGATACCTTGACCACCAGGTCCCCATGATTACTAGAAAACACCCTGATAGGACGGTATGTGGAAGTTTGGAACACGAAGCACCAGATTATGTGTCATCTTTACCTTATTTAACCATGATTACGATATCCGTCACAAAATAATTCCTGTTGTAGATGGTGCAAATAATCCAGGTGAAATTGCTTTAAAGAGCATGTTTGGATAATAATACTTAAGTTTCTAATTACCTTTTAGATATATGAAAATTAGTGTCGATCTTCTAAATTTTTTAATAAGACTTAAACCTTACCACATACAACATTAAACACATGGATTCCATCAGCGAGTCTTATATGGAAAGATTATGGAAATGTTTTGCAATTTTTTGCATTACCAATATATTATTTTGAAATAACTAAATTTTGTTTTAACTACGCATATACAGTCGACTCTCGATAATTCAAACCTTCGATAATACGAACATTCGATAATTCGAAGTACATGCTCAGTCCTAGAAAAACTCTTGATATTTCGAACTAAACAATACGTTTTGGTATACTCAATATTTTGAAGTAAAAACTGAGGCTGGCCAGACTACAACACGCTATAATTCGATGTTGTTGTTCTCGACAATTCGAACACTCACTATCATGTGCAGTCCTGTAATAAACAGTTCAGTTGTATTGTCTCTTTCCCGTAACGTAGCCCTTTGATGACCCCTTCTTTAGCCCTTCTCAGTGTTTTCCGGTTCCTCAGGAAAATACACTTTTATAGTTTTCATTCTTTTAAGAGGACAATAGACCAACCGCACCTGTTGTCAGCCCTCCATATCTTTCGTTTAACACGTGCCTTGGTGTGAACACATGTGTTCAGAAAGAATTGTCCTATTGTGACGAAGAGATACATAGGATTGTGTATGAATGTATTCTTTTAATACATGACTTTTAACTTCTGCAAACTATTTATACTGTATATTTATAATATGTACTATGAAAATACTTTAAATAGATTTATACATATGTACAATAGTTGTTTTATTACATAGTTTTGAAATTTTAATGTTAGACAAAAACTTCTCTTCGTGTATTTTGGGAATTTTTTCTACCCTCTCAATAATTCGAACTTTCGATAATTCGAAGTATTTCATTGGTCCTCCAGATTCGAATTATCGAGAGTCACTCTGTATATATAAATTATTTTATCATAAATTTACAACTCATTTCACAGCGTAAAAATTAAAAAGAAAAGGCTTTTAATTTTATCAATTACCTTATAATAATGATTTGTTTAGAGATTAGACTTTTAATTTCTGAATGGATCTGAGAACAGATTATTTCAAAGCCTCGATTAATTCACTAACAATACGTTTTCTAATTAGATAGACCGTAAAAATTACGTTCTACAATTCAATATATATGCAATTACTATGAAAATAACAACACAAGAAACTGTTTCCTTGTACAAGAAATAAGTTTGAAATGATTTCTATTAAATAACCTTTTATGTTTCGAGTTACAAAATTCTATTATTGCAGAACTGAGATAAAGAAAGTATGTGGCAAAGAAAGCGGGGGAAATAATCGAAAAATGGAGTTGGAGGAGGATTAATTTACCTTCTTCGCCTGTGTTAATAAATAAGTTTTATAAATATCGTATATTTTCTTCCTGCATGAGAAAAATTAAATTAAATGCTTTTTGACAAATGCATCATATATGAATTTGAATAAATGTGAAGCAAAATTTGAAAATTATACTGTCATTTTATTTTAATGCATATCATAAGTTAAGTCACGAAAAATGAAAGATAATATATATATCAGCGTTTCTCAAAGTGTGGGGCGTGTGCCTCCCAGGGAGGCAGGCTAATTTCTACGAGGGGGGGGCGAGCATATTGAAAACGCCGAAAACAAAAAAATATTAGAATACATTCATTTACTGAAAGGAACAAACAAATACATTCTGACATAATAACACATTATATTTTATAATTAATTTAACAATACCAATTTAAGGACAAATTTAATAATTACCAGTGACCCACATGGGCTTGTCATACATAAAATTGTACACAAAAATTAAACACTTATATATAAACCGTACAAATTATCAGATAATGCCTTAGCTGCAGATTAAAAGTTACGCAATTCGCTCCCCAATGTCACCATTTTCCACGTAGGAGCGCAAATGGATGTATTGGGGGAGGGAAAGAAAGAAAATAAGCAAGTCCTCTGAAATAAGTAAATCCTTCGTAAACACTGTCG
>BMAO01026081.1:0-27407 GCA_019973975.1 Trichonephila clavata
CCGCTGTAGCCAAGGGTTCAAGTTATCGGATCATGGCTAGAGTGTCATGAGTCGAGGTCAGTACCACATGAAAACCTGCCGTGTAGGGTAGCAATGCACGTTAAATCTGTCGATAGCTCAAACGTCGTCCATTTGTGTGGTAGTTAGGGGAAGTGGTGCCAGCTCAGGTATCGACCGCGTCACTTGACCATGGTTCAAAATTACGCCATCCGTCGCTAAAAGCCCTCGTGTAGCTGAAGAGTGCGACGTTAATATTCATTCTATCACTACTATATTACACAAAATTTTCTGTACATTTTTTATTGAAATCATTTATAACCTCTTGACCACAAAGTATCACACACGATCATACATAGAAGTAAGCGTGAAGCACACGTCACAAAAGAAAGAAGGAGAACAACAAAAGCATCCATCTCTTCTCCGGATTTGAACCCAGGCCCTCGGGACCACAGTCAGCGACACTAACCACTATACCGGATAAGCAACTTTTTACTTTATAAAGATCATCTGTCACGAGTCAAAAATAACCATTTTATCACATTAAAGTTGGACGGAATTACTTATTTTGTAAAGAAATTTCAGATTTTTAATCATGAAAAGCTGTAAACTTTTAGAATTTTAAATACTTATATTCAAGAGGACATTGGATTACCATCTGGGGAAATAGTGGCTTATCTATGAATCAAGTGAGAAGCATGAAGTGTTGTCTGATTTCCTAAAATGGTTTGGAGGGTTCAGTGTAAATTACATTTGCACACTAGAACTTATTTGATTTTTCTGGAGTAGGAAATTCTTTGAGTCAAATAATCTCTTGCATACTTCTACGAAAAATTGTATCTGGCGCTCTTTTAATATATGCTGTAATGCTCAAAATTGATAACTTATTCGAGTAATCACATCGAAAATTATGTGGCCTAATTTTTTTTGCATCAAATCTGAATTAAATCACAATCAAAACGCACACTTGTATACACTAAAATGGGTTTTGTGAAAACAAACCCCCAAGTGGCGTTGCGGGCCTTAAGAGGCGTTATAGACAATTATTCCCAGTTTTAAACTATGAGACGTACAGTCTTGAAATTTGGTAAGCATATTCCTTTCGTAGTGTAGAGAATCGCAATAAAATGGGTTTCGCGAATATCAACCACCAAGTTTCATTTCGGGAGATGGGGCGTAATCGATAAATATTTCCGTTTTTTAACTTTTAGGTCTACCTCCTTGAAAATAAGTATGAATGTTCCTTTCGTGGAATAAAACTCTTCTAACAAAGAGTAAAACGAAATTCGACCCCCAAGGAGGGTTGCGAGGGTTCAAGAGGAGTTATAGAAAAATTTGAATTGTTAGAATTGTTTTTGATTTGTTAGACCCACATATTCGAAATTTTTAAGCATGTTTCTTTGGTTGAATAGGGATCAACTAAAAATGTATTTTACGGAAATCAACTTCTGGGGGGAGCAGGGGGTTACTGGGGCATACTGACAAAAAATTCCTTCTTTCGAAATACAAGGACTAAAATAATGAAATTTAGTTCACATTTTTTCTTTTGTTGAATTGAAATCCGCCAAGAACGGTTATTTTGGAAAACCACTCTGAACGGGATTACGGGGGTATTGATAGTAAAATTTTTGTTTTTTTTCCCGTTAGATTTGGCTTGCATGTTTATTTTACAAAGTAGAGACCCATCGAAAATTGGTTTTGCGGGAATCCACTTCATTGTAGTGTTACGAAAATGCAAACAGCATTCTATATTTAAATTTCAGAGATTTTTAGAAAATACAAATTAGATAATTTCTGTCCTTTTTTTTAATCAAGAGGCGACACAGTTACAGGTATAAGTATGTTTTTCAATACAATCGAACTCATAATGATAGGACTTAGATATTAACAGTTGATATATATAACATGAAATACCCAGCGAACAGGGTGAGTAACGGCTAGTATATATAAATATATATATATATATATATTTCAAAAATATGCTAAAAAATAGTTATATACCTAAGATAACTATCGTCATAATAGAAAAGATTTAGCCACAGAAATACTAAAAGCAAACTCCCAGCCTTAGGAACTAGGAATGCAGGTTTAAACAAAGTTTTCTGGCCAGACCACCTTCGCCTGAATTTGCTAGTATTCTGGGCCATAGGGAAAGAGCAATAAATTTCTAGAGAAGTTTAACTATATTATAGATAAAACCATAATCTATTAAAGTAATACTATAATGTTATAGCCTTTAATAATTACTAAAATATTTAAAATCGAAGCCAAACTAATAGACTTACCATGTGAATACATATTCGCCTCTTATGGACAATAACAGTAACGCATATAACTATTATGTATTGATAAAGTAGCAATATAATTATATATATATATACTTTTAAAATTTCTATATTTTATTTAAAAAATTTATAGAAAATAAAAGATACCATCCAGACATATACGATTAATTTTTAATAAAATGTATTATTACAAAATTACTTAGCTAGAGGCGCCATCTATCTATAAACTGTACAACTGAAAAAACTTTTTTTTTATTTAACTGTTATATAACTTTTTATAAATTTAAGAGGGTAACTGTGTTCTATACAATGTTTAATAAAGTTATTAATATTTAAATATATATTAGATTTATCACTAACTAATACCTTGTTAGGATAAATATAATTCAAAATAATATTTCGATATACTGAAATAGATAAGTTTGAATTCCAGGAAGGAACTTTAAGAATGTTAAAATTAAAATCATCTATTTTATCATAACTATTGCTATGTAATTTATAGTCCTTAATATATAATGATACATCCAAGTAATTAGTTTTAACAGGATTATTATTAATTTTAAGAAGCTTTAAATATCCCGGATAAAAATTGATATTGGGATTATAATTATTATTTTTACAAAAAATAACTAGGTCATCTATGTATCTAAAAATGTAATAATCATTATTAATAATATAATTATTTTCGTAAAAGTGTAAATATAAATTAGCCAAACTATTGCTAGCAGGGCCACCTTGAGGCAAACCTTTGGTTTGTTTGTACAGAGAACCATTAAAATTAATGTAGTTTTCTTTTAGGACAAAATTTATTAGAGTACTAAATTTTTGTAAATTAATATTAAGGTTATAATTTCTATGATTATCTAAAATTACCCTAATTATATCATCGATATCAATAGAGTTAAAAAGATCTTCAAAGTCATAACTATGAACTGAATAAGTATTTTTATCCTTAAAAAAAATCTATAATTTCTTTACTATTTTTAATTATAGCTTTATTACATTGTTTATTGATGAATTCTTGCAAAATATTGTGCAGCATTTTACCTGCAGCAGTGATATAAGTTTTAAAACCATTTGTTACTCTTCTAAATTTAACAGGATTTTTATGAAAAATTTAGGTGTTAAAAATATATATCGAAACTTAATTTTATGAATGGAAACATTCAATTTCCTGTATATAGCAGTGATTCGATTAGTAATTTCTTTATCTGACAATTCCAATCTATTGAAAGATTTATTGTTTAAAAAATGTTCATTAATCATAGTATTATAAAAATACTTACAGATAATAGCATAATTACCAGGCACTTTATCTATGTAAACAATGATAAAATTCTTTTGTAAATCATAAATTTTCTGTTTTACATCTTTATAAGTGAGTACTGGTTTAGAACAATAGTTAAATTTCAACAGGTCTTTTAAAATATTGTACTTAAATTCAACAAATGCCCCTCTAAAGGCAAACCATATTTAACTGCAGATTTAGTAATGAAATTATTTATGTCATTATTAATTTGATTTTTAACAGTATTATTGTTGTTAGAAATTGTTAAAATAAATGTGAGATTATCATTTGAAAATAAATAAAATAACGTAATTTTTTATTGCTTGACTAAAACAGTTAAAATTTAAAAATTCTGAAAAAAAAAATCAGAGTAAAAAACTGAAAATAGAATTAGAATATAAAAACTAAAAATTTATTTTTTTAAAATAACTAACAATGTAAAAATTCAATAATTTAAAATAATGCTATTTTAAGAGCTTCAAGTGTCTATACGTTTAATAAAATACTCTTTAAAGAGTTCAAAACAAAATATTATTCTAGGATGTTACTGTATACCATATTATACGTTCTTCCTCAAAGTGCAAATATGTGAAGATTTCATGCATTGGAAAAAGGCAAAGAGGATATCAATATTACAAAATGGGAAAAATAAGGCTTTTCTAAACCATGCTTTTCTGCTACTTGTAATGTTTGCCCTTGCGATTTGTTAATAATAACTGCAAGTCAGTTTGATTCGAAAGTGAACAAGCTTGAATTGAAACGATTTTTTATTAGGGATAATCTGAATCTCAGTTATAATAATACTTTCCCCCTTCAAAACACCTGATAAAATAGTTGCACAAAGTATGTTCCGCATTAAATTTGTGATCCGTAGCTTACTTCCAATACATAGACAAGGGGCATCCAGAATTCCAATGGCATAACTGGTACGTTTAATTTTAGTTGAAAATTATGTGAAGATACACTTGAAAGTTCAAGCGAATTTGAGGAATTTGTGGGATATGAAGTAATTTTTTCTGAATCCCTGATTGTATTCATTGATAAATATTCCTTTTTTCCCCCATGACGTTTTTAAAAGTTTCAGAGCTGATTTTATAGGCAATGTCGCTGTTAGGGGCCAATATTTATCTTGTGCACAACCACTGATGACAATTTAAACTTTGTTACTAGCCCTGGTAAATTTGGGAAAATAAGATCTATCTCATTTTCTACTAAATTACAAATGTCTCTGGAAAGTAAAATATAACCTTCAGCTTCAGCGTTCAAACATCTATTACCGATTTTGAATAGCTTCTCTACAAAATGCCAAGAACCTAGCCATCATGAAAATGCACTCTCATATTCATTTTCAAACTGAATTGTTAACCTTTCGCCCACATGCTTAATGATTTACTACATGCACTAATTTAATCTGCCGGTGCAACACTTTCGATTATTGGGACAGTTTGTTGGAAATTACCAGCTAATAAAACTATCATATCTCCTAAATCCTGGAGAGCTGATTCTATAGATTTTTGTGATTTATTTAATGCTTCTATAGCTTTCTTGTGAGACATCGTAATTCCATACTACACTAAAAGTCTTCATTATCAAAGTATCCTGAATTGAGAGCTATTTTTGCTAAAATTGAAGATGGGACATTCTTTATATTTGCAGGATTCAACGGTAATTTTAAAAAGTAATGTGCAGTACGACCAGTGGTAAGTAGAGTCGCGTATAGACCGGAAGAAGCCATTGCACAGAACTGCTATCTTCTGGATTTTTTTTTTCTGAAGGACATTAATAATAAGTTTAGCAAAAATTTTTCCAGTTCCTCCAGGGTGATAAGAAAAAAAGAGTGCCCCACTGGCGGATTCTATTTTACGTAACACTTGATGGAAAACGTGACTTTGTTCTGGCGTTAATGTAGGGATTAATTCTGTTACTTGATGCTGCAATGCATTTAAATCGTCGTCTAATCCTCGAGCAATTTCACTATCCAAGTCACTTCCGTAGAGTCGTTGCAGACTAATCATTCCAAAATGATGTAGCTTCTTCCCAACTATTGTGAAAAAAATTGTTTTTATTATCCTTAGCAGTTCGTACTAGATGTGTTCATTATCTGTATGTTTTTCCTACAGGCATCACAATATATCTTACACCGTCTACTCTTTGAATTTATTCTAAAAAGTTTGAGGTTTAGAAAGAGTGCAAGATGTGTATAAGTTTTGTGTAAATTTCCCTAATTTTATTTGGCTATTGGTATTGTATGGCTTCCTCCATAGTAATATCTAGTATATATCTTACTAGTAATAATGACACATATAATATATCTAGGTTCAGTATAAGTGAAAAAATTTTGTGCAGAAAACGCGTCCATATATTGACATTTAAAAAAAAAAAAAAATTCCATGTATTAAATATCCGAAACTTCAAAAATTTCCATGAAACTGTGATATAATATAGTCATATAGCTTTCAATATCACGCAATCTTCATGGAACTTTATGTCATTTCTCTGTATAAAAAGTGGGAGAAAATTTGTATTAAATTATTTCTGGGATTATTGGAATAGAAAGAATTGTTTTATAGCCAACTTGGCAATATTTTTCATAATGAGTTTGACATTTTAAAAAACGAAACGTAATAAGCGTTTGACATTTGACAAAAAATAACATTTAAAAAATTGCTTTTATTAAAGTTTTTAAATTACACTATGTTTCATTTATTTGTTACAAATGTGAAAAAAATGTTTTATTGAAATTTCCTTCATTGACAAAATATACAATATTTCGCCAAATTGGAAGGGGGTGGGGTAAGAAGTGCTCCGTTGTTTCACCTTCATGGTTTCCGTAGGAGTATGGGAATAAGATACACTCTCTCTCTCTCTCCCTCTCTCTCTCTCTCTCTATATATATATATATATATAATTTACTAACTGATAATGTAGCTTTCCATATAATTGGAAGAATTTCCAAAATCGGTTTAGTGGTTTAGACATGAAAGCGTAACAAGCCAACTTACATTCGTATTTATAATATTATTAGGATATATATTTATGTTTATTAAAATTGCTATTTTTACTTTATTAATTTATTCACATATTATTTTTATTGCTCTTGGAATCAATGTAATTATATACTTCTTAATCATTTTCTAGATATAAGTCCAACCGGAAATATTTGCATTTTTGTTGAAATTCTGAGTAATATTACACAATATTCCTTGAGAAAACTAATGCATGTAAATTATATATTTAACACAAATAAATATTTCTTGTTATATTTATACGGTCTGCACCGTTGGGAGATTTATTTTTCAATATTCTTTCCTCACACACAACAAAATCTAAATTAAGTCAATAATATGAAATTATTATCGTTAAAATACTCCTATCCTTTCTAGGAATTATTTTTTTTTACCAACAATGGGGTAATCCTTATAATTAATTTCCATCAATAAAATGAACAAGACATATAATACTGGGAATTGTGTTTTATATTTAAGAGATTACAATTATGAGAGACAGAGAAAGAGAGAGCGAATAGTTCCATAATAGACTTTTTATAAATAACCGAAAATTGTAAAAGAGGTTAATCGTTATATATATATATATATATATATATATATGCATATATATTATAGATTTTTTTTTCATCATCATCATCTGATAAAACCTTTCAAACTCCTTTCAGAGGTGTTGATTTGAAGGTGATTCTCTCTCTCTCTCTCTCTCTCTCGATCTGGGTACCTTCCTTCCCGTAAGCACGTAATTTATTGCCAGACTAAAATGATCATCAGTCCTCAGGCTCTTACTGGCTTATATAGATACCACCGCCACACATAAATTAAATTCAATTGCTTCTTTATATTTTCTTTTTGCCGTTTTTAAAAATACCTTTCGATATACATTCTTAAATATTATAAAACACAATTGCTGTAAGAAATCTGAAGTTTAATTGTTTTTGACCAACCAGTAGCTTAATTGAAGAAAATATATTGTTTAAAAGAAAAAAAACTGTACATTTTTAAAGATTTATATATATATTAAATAACATTTCTATTCGGTGCTTCTCATTTCCTTAGCAGACGGTTGATTCCACGATCAAAGAAGACACAATTCTTAGAGGCGATCCACGCTTTGACCTCGGACACCAAGTTATCGGATTGTCGATGCCGAGCCTGATCATCAAAATCCGATGGCCGTCCTCTCCCAGGATTATCTTGCAAGCTGGTTATCACCTGATTTGAATCGGGCCAACCACTCCCTACACTGACTTTCGCTGATTATTCCTTTGAAAAAAGTTCGTTGAGATCGCGAAATGACTGTGCTGCTTTCCACCCTTTCTCGAAGTGGTATATTATAATATGGTGAATATGACAACTGTTTTCGACATGCATTTTTCTAAGACAATAGAGAAGATTATTTTTACACAAAAATAATAAATATGACGCTGCTTTTCACTGATGAAAAACGTGCTGATATAAACGCCGGATAATTATGAATCAGCCCTATATATTACATTACACATTTAATATATTTGTGGTAATTGATATTTCATATTCGAAGTAAGAAAATTGGGGCTCTAGAAAATAAATGAAATTAAAAAATAAAATCTTTTTGTAATAGGATATTTTTAAAACTTAACTCTTGTTTTCACCATGTATTATGCATACATTCTCATTTCTCTAGATTGGGAGAAGGCAGGATCAAAATATTCACCAGAAAGGGGACGTTACCAAAATATTTACTGGAAAAAGAGGCGCTAGATCAAAAAAGGTTGGGAACCAATGCTCTAAAATGACGTTTTAAAATGAAATTTTAGTGAGGAATTATATGGCAAATACAAATTTCTCATCTCTCTCAATCCCTTTCCCCAACCGCAAACCGTATTTAATTGAAAACGCAAAGTATTCACAATTTTTTCTTTATCCAAACATAATTTGAGCGCAAGCCTCCTACGATACAGAAAAAAGATATATATCCTACTCATTAAAAACACATTTGCTAGTCTAGGTGTAAAAAAGTCCTATGTATAATTACGAAAATCATAAAAAGGAAATTTAAATCTATAATCTTTTTATTTTCTGTCTATCTCGTTTAGAACATTTGGTTGTGATCAAAGTGCCTTATTTTTCAATTCACTAATACAAGGGGTGATCAAATGAAAAGGTACGAAACGACACGGTGGGTACAAATATAGACTTTATTCAAAATATACACCATAGGCCTGAGCACAACGATCCCACTGATGAACAAGCCGCAGGATTCCTTGTTCCCCGAATTCTTGTGGCTGTGACGAGACCCAGTCCTTTACAGTGTCCTTGAGTACGTCGTCCGAGTTGAAGCGCTTTCCTTTCAGGTGTTTCTTCAGTGGACCAAACCCATGGAAATCGCAGGGTGACATGTCCGGACTGTAGGACGGATGGTTCAACGTCTCCCATTGGAACTTGTTCAGTTCCATTTGTGTGACTCTGGAGACGTGTGGACGCGCGTTATCATGGAGCAGAACCACACCCTCCGTGAGCAGCCTCGGTCTTTTGTTTTTGATGGACCTGCGTAGGTGTCGGAGTGTCTCACAGTACACATCGGAGTTGGTGCTTTTTCTGTGCTCGAGTAATTCCACAAGTTGCGGACCTTGAACGTCGAAAAAGACAGTGACCAATACCTTGCCTGCTGACTTCAAGGCTCTGAACATTTTAGGGGGAGGTGACGACGCATGCTTCCACTGCTTTGTCTCTGGCTCGTAGTGATGGCACCAGGTCTCATCACCTGTGACAATTTGCTTCATGAACGCGGGGTCTTCCTGATACCGAAACAGATGTTGCAGTGCTAGTCCCATACGCAGTTTCTTTTGCTGGTCGGTGAGCTGCTTCGGAACACAAGCGGCACACACCTTCCGAAATCGCAACCTGTCGTAAACAATCGTCCACACGGTTCAATAGCTGACATCCACCTTCAGCGCCAACATTCGCAATGTGACACGCCGATCACTTCTCACTAGATCGTCCACCTTGTCGATGAGATCGCTTATGATGACAGAGTTTGCCCGGCCTGGTCTCTGGTCATCACCCACACTCTCACGGCCTGCACGAAAACGGGCACTCCATTTTCTGACAGACTTGTCAGAGACACATTTCTCCCCGTAAACGGTCACCATCCACCGATGAATAGCTTCCGGTTTCTCACTTTCCGCTGTAAGAAATCGGAATTCGCTGTTCCTCAATCGTCGAATTTTGCAGCGCGAACGCCATTCTGTCCTCATACGTACTGCCGCATCATTTGAACGCCGCTTTTTATAAGAGCCTTTGCTCTCTCCTGCGCATGCGGGAGCCCGCGCATGATCCGATCCCAGTCAGAGCCTCCAATGGCATCCCGAGATGACTCGCTACATTCTCCCTTGGCGGAATATGCAAATATTTAACTGTTTCATTTTTATGTCGTTTCGTACCTTTTCATTTGATCACCCCTTGTATATCACCCGATGAAAGTATTTTCACTTTGAAAAGACCACACTGTATTTCCTGTAAAATCTCCCTAGAAGCCTAGCAACTGTCCACTTTATACAAACTCGAATATATCAGAAGGAAAAAGAAGATTTTGACACAGAATCTTAGAGGGGAAAAGTATTTCCGCTTTTCCATAGTGTGGTACATTTTGATAAAGAATAAATCCAATGGTAATAACTTTTCTTCACTGCTACAAATTTGCTTCCGGATAAGACTAAAAAAATTTTTGTCAGAAAGCCGCGCTTTCCTTTTTATTTTCTGCACCTTCCATTTCAGCTTAAATGATTGGAAATATTAGAAAAAAGAGTAAAAAGTTCTGTTGGACTTTGGGAGTTTTACGTGTTTGTATAAAATTAAACAAAATTTGTAAGCATTTTAGAGATACAGTCGGATATCTCTTTAAGAAAGCCATTGAATCCAGAAAAAAATTCGTAATGTGGAAAATTTATAAATGAGATTCATCATTCAATATTTTTCTTTTCTTGATGACAAGAAAATGTTCGCAAAATAGAGAAATTCTTAAAACAGGGGTTTATTAAATTGAGGTCAAACTCTATAAGTATAGTTGAAAGTCAATTTTTCTAGTAACAAGTTATATTCTGTTATAATCTGTTACTTCAAGCTATATTGTAATATATATATATATTCCGTGGGGACTAGGTTTTTTCTATAATTTGATGAAAAATATGTTATTAAGGACTAGCGAAAGAAGAAAGAAATGTTTCCCAGGCCCGCACTTTCCGAAAGTATATGCATGCACAGCACCTGGCTAATTTCCATGCTAAGCCTGATTTTATGCAAAAATTCACATAAATCTTTAATACAATCAAATACGCTAAAATTGGCAATTTACTATCATTGATAATATATAAATGCACAGTAGAAATATTTTCACTGTACTAAAATTTACGGAGACGCCCTATTTGTTAGTTGAGATTTCGTTGAAAAGTTAACCACCAAAAAAGCCCTTATCCTTAAAAATATCGTTGTCAAATAATAAGGAAGAAATTCTATATGGTAGGAACAATTTATATGAAATATAACTAACTAAAGTTAGTTTGGTACTAGTCAAAACCAGGCCATCAACATTCTTGGTTAAGGTATCCGACTACGTTGAAAATGCCATTTTCGGTCAAAAGTCACATTTTCTTTTTATTTTACCATTTTAAAGGTCAAGCAATTAGCTTTCTAAATCTGTCTTTGTTTTGTCTGTGCGATAATTAGAAAACAAGTTACAGGTGTTTAAAATATTTTTACAGTTGTCATTCGAAACCGGAAGTGGTGAAATCGAAACCGGAAGTTGTCTGTTTAACATGCTTTTTACCGATAATTTTTGCAGTTTCAACCCATTATAATTTTAAAAACTATTTCTGACAATTTTTCAAATAATTTATTTGGTGGGCAACAATTTCGATCTTTTAATTCGACTCTTGCGATTGGCAACATTTGTTTCTTCTGACCTCACATGTTTTTGTTTTGATTTGCGTCTTACGAATTTTGATCCTAAATTTCTTCTAAACACTTAACTCTTTTCGAATTAATTGTACAATTTTTGATCGTTGATTGTTTATAGACATTCTGCTTTTAAAAATTCAAGTTATAATGGTTCATAAAACTATAAAGTTAACTTCTTGAAAATGCAACAGTGGACTCTGATAACAGTGGACTGGTAACAAAAACATTGGAAGTACAAGTATTCAAACTTGTAATGAACAAAAACTGGATTCACTGAAGAATTTTTCACAGTGCAAAGAATGTTTTAATGCAACGTTAAGAGGTTATGGAATATTTTATTTAAATATTTTGGGAAGTATGTTTTTCTCAATTTGTGTTTCTTCAATTGTTTTGAGAAGAATCTGTACCTGCATGAAGATTACTTGTTTGGACTGACTTCTAATGTGACTTTAAAATGCTCCAAATGTACTTTTATTGTCAATTTTTCAGCTACTAAAAACCAAACTTTAATTAATTTGCAACTTATTTGTGGAATGTGAGTTATTGGAAGATGACATTTGTCTGCGAGAAAGTTACGTGCTAAGCTGAATATGCCCTGTATGGCAAAAAGAGCATATAGACTTTGTGAAAGAAATATCTTGGCTGCTGCTACATCAACGGCTAAAGATGTCAAGAATGCTACTGCGTTGGTAGTAAAAAGCATTACAAAATGCTCCAACACGTCAATTGGAGAATGTGGAATATCCGTTGATGACAGATACGTGGACATTCTTCCGTAAAAGTTTCTATAGTAATTTTATCCAAGGCCACTGGGAAACTTCCAGATTAGGAAATGATGTCCAAGTTTTGTATAATTTTAAATGTCTAGTCGAACATGCGTGTTCCTGCATTCATCTGGTATTTACTTCAATCACGGAATCTGTTAGTGCGTACAAAATCTTTGTATGATTTTATACCACGAGATCTTGAAATTATGTTGATTTCTATGGTGTGTGATGGTGATTCTCAAGGATACCTTTTAGTTAAAGATCTATTTGATGTCAACAGTGTCATAAAATGAGTGCCTAATATACTTCTAAGAAAGAGTGAGTATTCGGCAAAGAAATCTTAGAAAAAGCCAGAAAAACCTCGGTGGGAAAGAAAAACTTACCAGTGTTATGATTAATAAAATTCAAAACTATTTTGGCAGTAACACCAATCACGTCAAAGCTCTGCTAAGTGCGGCATTTATTCTCGGTGGCTCCATCAGAGAGATACCCATGTATGCACCATGCCCAATTGGAGCTGAGAGCTGGTGTGAGTATCAATGAAGAATAGCCACCGGAAAAAATATATATAAATAAATATGTAAGCCTTTCCATGAAACTTTTAAATATTGTTAAACCTGTGTACACAAAGTTGTGTGATAAACAGTTATTATAAAATTGCCTCCACTGTGTGACACAAATGCAAACAAATCATTTAACGCCTTTTTTTGGCAAATTGTTCCGAAAGAAACTTTTATTGAGCTGAAAATATTTTCTTTGGGTACCCATATTGCTGTCATTATTTTTAACAATGCTTTTATTTGTTTGTTAGGTAGTTTGAAAGCTTTTGGCATAAATGCAAATTATTATACACTGCGTGATGACAGATTTCTTGCCATCATTCGCGCAGTAACTCGAAACAACATTTTTTGCCTTTTTAAAAATCAGCCAGAAAAAAAATATAGGTCCCAAAGAAAGTGAAAATTTAACAAAATACCAAGGAGTGGAGGTGTTAAATATAAATCATTAGAGTTTTAGTAATATATTTGTGATATTTTGTTTTGAAATTACATTTATAAAGTTTAAATGCATTTTTCTCAAAACTGTTTTTTTGTAAATTTCTTGATATTTCAAATGTGATATCTAAAGAGCTAATAGAGATACTTCTATAAAATTATACACAAATGTTATTAATAGTGTTATCTAGAAGTTGTACTACCAGCTAAGAAATTGAACAATTTTTAATGATTTTATAGTTGGATTTCCTTATAAAAGTATCGAAAATTTGAATGAAATTCATAGGTTGTAGCTTCGATTAGCTATAACTTTTGATTAAAAGAAAATAATTTAAAACTTGTAGTACAACCTCTAGAAATGTGATTGAAAAATGTGCTGCAGCAATTTTTTTTTATAAATATAAATTATTTTTAAAAATAGAGCCTTTGAAAAAATTAAAAAAATTAATTAAAATTTCCTTAAAATTTTTAATTTTTTAAATTTTAATGTGTTTGTACATTATTTAAAACTGTATTGTTTATAATAGTGCAAAAAATGAAATTAAAAATGTTACAATTTTAGTGAATTTTAGAAAAATAAAAAAATAGGTCTCCGAACGTAGTCGGATACCTTAATGAAGGGTTTTGATTTCTCACATATTCCGAACTTACAAGGTCTTTCGCTGAAAACCCTCCAGTATCTGAAGAGCGCAATTTTAATATATTCACTCATTCACTTCCTCACATATTCAGTAGTTAATCAGATTTCAATGCTGCCATTACCGATTAACTTCGTAACTTCGATCGTGGTAGAGTGACAACTGAGATGGGACCGCTTTCTACTAACATCCACATCCTGCCAACGTAAATTCATTGGTCCTCGACAGTTAGAACTATACCTGCGCCACATTATATTACTCAGTATAACTTGCTTGTAAGTAATTTTTATTTACTAACAGAAGAGACTATGTATTGTAAAATAATTTTCCTCACAATAAAATCAGCTAAAAAATAAATGTATCCATTTTGATTTTTCGTTTTTAATTTTAAATCTTTGTCTAAACAGTACAACGATTTTCTAGCTTTCATTTGATCCAATTTTAAAAATAATGCTAAAAAATGTGTGACGGATCTCTACGCGCTTCACTAGTCTTCTCAATAATTCTTTTAAGTTTTATTTATTTCAACCAATCTCCACCGGGAGCCAAAGCGTGATTTATGCAAATGAGTTATTTTATATAAGTTCGGGTTTAGCGAGTTATCGGGAGAGGATGAAATGAAATGAGTAATAGTTGTCAAGTGAAGAAGTAGATTTTGTAAAGTAAAGTGAATCGAAGCGTCGGTAATACAACTCGCAGTTGTTGATAAAATTAGTCTGTAGAAAAGCTACGAGAAAGGCTGAAGATAGAAGTTGTATATTAAAGAGGGAATTCTCTAGCTTTGATCCGATCCAATCGAGATCCAAGTATCCCACAAGACGAACCTGCCTTAGTTTAAGCAATCAGGTTCGTGATTTAACAATTGTAATTACGTATACGTGTGTAGCTGTAATTGTACGCGCTTATCTTTCGTGGATTCAGTTTAGATTTCGTAGTTCCGCAATGAGTGACCCCTTCTCATTCTCCACTGTATTTTATTGTTCTTATATTTGAATAGTGTATATATGACCTTCCTTGATTAAGAAAAATTAATAAACATTGTAATTTGTAAATGTATCTTGTGAATTAACTCGCTTACACATTTAAGGTAAGTCGGTACCCCCTATCCCGCTAATGTTAAATTGAGCATTTTTATGTGCTTTTTTCTCATAAAATATTAAATGTACAGACTTAAATTTTTTTCTGTATATTAATTAGACTTTTTTATTTAAACTCAAGTGAACTTTTTCAAATATATTGTTTAGTTTTTTCAAAAACTTTCATCGTAATGTATCACTATGAATTTTTTGAAAAATGTCCTTTTTTTTCACGATAACTGACTTTTACAAAAATATTATCTATATATTAATAAAAGTTCACTTCAGTATATATAATAACATATCAGTAATATTCAGTGAAGATTGCAAGTGCTTCCGTTGAATAGGTTCTGAGAAAATGGTACTCGCATTTTTAAAAACACTGTTTTGAGATAATTGCATTTTTATTATAAAATGTCACTTCATCAAAAAAATTATGAATTACAATCTGTATTTGCACTATTTTTTTAAATATTAGCTTATTCTCAATAACTTCTACGACTTTTTACTTATTTCTTTTACTTAGATTTCTCAGAAAATACATGTATAGCATTTTTCACTTTTAATCTATCGAGATATTTTATAGCATTCGCATCATTTTCCTCAAATTATGCATCAATTTTTGAAGAATTTTTAGTTCTGATACATTACTGTCCATCCAAGTTGACTATAAGTATCATAAATACCATGTAAAAATGTGTCAATACATGAAAATATGGCTTTGGTAATACATCATTATACGACATTTCGAAAAATTTCATTACTTTTTTATAAATTCACATGTAAACACAATTTCTTAAAGTATCAGAATTAAAAGAATTCTTAAAATATTACATAAATGGTATCCAAAACAACAAGAAAACTGATTTTATGTTTTTAAACATGAAATTTGTGTATTTTTTGTATGTAACAAGTTTTGTGCAACGAAAAAGGGCATTGCATTTTGGGATATATTTATGTACCCTTTACTAAAAATCTATTGAAAACAAAGCTTAAAAATTTATGTGTGCATTAAATTAACATTTATCTTTATACAGAAGTGAAATTTTTTTAAAAAATTGATCAGCCTGTTTAAAAATGTAATTTTTGCACAGTAGAATAATGAATTTTATAGAAACTTTCCTTTTCTATGTTACGACATCTGCTTTTTAGCTAAATGTCTGAGGAATATCTCAAAAATTTCACTTCAGTATACACAATATATATGAAATATAAAATAAAAAATTCCAGTTCATGCATACAATAAATTTTTTTTTAAAAAAAGACACAAATTAAGAAATATAATACATGAATAAATGACATTTTGAAAAGTTTCACTAGTGCTTTGTATATTCACATGTAAACACAATTTCTTAAAGTATCAGAATTAAAAAGTTTATTTAAATATTACATAAATGATATCCAAAAGAAAAAATTTGTTTTTATGTTTTTAAACATGAACTTTATGTAATTTTATGTGCATAACAAGCTTTACAGGTAACGACAAAAATCATCCCGTATCATCATATATATATGTTTACTTTTTCTCAGAAACTGTTAAATATTAAGACTTCTGATTTAGTCTGAATATTAATTAGACTTTAATATTTATGCTGAAGTGAGATATTTCAAATATAATGTTAAGTTTTTTCAAAACCATGCAACATAAAAATATTACTATGAATTTCTTGAAAATTTTCATTTTTTTTCTACGATAAATGCTTTATGTTAAATTATTTTGGGAAAATTTATAAAGACACACTTCAGTGTACATGGTTATGTTCAGTGTACATATGAGTTATGTTTTACTGAAATTTTATGAGCATCCTTGCATTATTTTCTGAGAAAAAAGAGCATAAATTTTTATAAACAAACTTTTTGAAAAATGCATTTTTAACATGAAATGTCACTTTATCACAAAAATTATGACCTTCCAACATGTATTTGCCACATTTTATTCAACATTATCATCAAGTCAATATATTTAAGTAAAAAAAGCATCAAAAATGTTTTCAAATTGTCAGAAAATACATATATAACATTTTTCAGTTTTTGTTTAACGAGATATTTTGTAAAATTTACATCTATTATCACAAAATCGCTATAAATTTTAGAAGAATTTGTAGCATTTATGTATTACAAATATAAAGTAGAGCAAATATTATCATAAATATAATGGGAAAAAATTTATCTATATGGTTTTGGTGTGCATTTGAAAAAACATGATTTTACGTCATTTCGAAAGTTATCATATGTGTTCTGTGTGTTCACATGCAAACATAAGTTTCTAAGACTTTTAAATTTCAAAAGTTTCTCTAAACTGTACACATGATTTCTTAAACAGCAAAAATAAAACTGTTTTTATGTTTTTAAACATGATATTTAGGTATTTTTATGTATTTAACCAGCTTCTTGCAACGACAAATGGTATTACACATCTGAATTTTTGTATGTACAATTCATTCAGAAACTTTTGAATATTTAAGTTTAAAAACTTGTCTGTACAGTTAAGTAACATTTATATTTATACTAAAGTGATATTTTTTTTAAAAAATTAGTTTTTTTTAAAAACAGACATTTATCATCTAATTTGTTTGTTTTTTGACACATGTGCTCTAAGCTAAATGTTTTTTTTTGTTGTAATATTTTCAAAATATCACTTCAGTATCCACAATAATGCATAAGGAATATATAATGTAAATTTGCAGCTTTTTTTTTTCACATACAGTAAATTTAGAAAAATTTTATTTTTTTAAAAAGTAATTTTAAAATTATAAATAATGAAAATAGTAGTTTTGAAAAAAATCATACCTTGTGAAAGTAAATATTTAATAAGAAATAATACTTTAAAACTCTTGGAAGCATGTTGTAACTCGAAATTCCGCCACCAAACTAATACAGTTAATCGAACAGTCAACTGTTATCTAAAGTTAATTGCGTTTGAATAAACAAAAAGAAGGCTTTGCAATTGTTTCAGGATATTTAAAAGGCAAATATCTGTCAAAAGGGGGCGTGGCCCACCAGTTGATAATTTTTTAAAAGTCATTTTGACATAGTTCTAATTGAAAATATGGCATAAATGTTATATCCCTAGAAAGGTAATGAAATACAGATTTCAGAAATATCAAAAACTCAAAATCGATCATTCCATGATTTTTACCCTACTGACCTCCCTTAAGTATGAGTAATACTAGACGAGATGAGCATAATGTTAATGGACGTTATAATACACGACCCTGGCTCCCAACCGAAATACCCGAATTAAGAGCAAGTGCAGGATTTAGGGTTCTGCCGGAATTATTCTTTTCAGGTACAGAAAATGTATCTGAATTCCTTGGCAACATCGATAATAATATAGCCTACTATGAGATACCAGCGAATCTGGCGTGTGCATATTTAAGTGGTCATTTAACTGGGAGAGCATTAGACTGGTTTGAAGTCATTGGATTTGCGTGTGTAAATGGAGGAGCGACTGCATTCGCCTCGCTTAAAAAGAAGTTGTCGGATAGTTTTTCCGTGGTACGGAATAAATCGGAGTTAGAGGCTCAGTTTTTTTCATCAAAGCAGTAGAGAGGTCAGGCCCCGTTCGATTTTATTTACCACTTATTAAAAATCCATAAGACTTAAGATTTGAATTATGATGAGTTAAAATTGGTCGATCACATAGTAATGCGACTCTAACCACAGATTATGGATTATTTAGAAGTGCGAAACCCCACAACGAAAGTACAGTCACTCTCAAAAGTCTACATACACCTATAAAATTAGGGTTATCTCTAAAACTGATCAAGTTTCAATTTGAAAAATTATGTCGATCTTTCAATTTCAGCGAAAAAATATGCTGTTCCCAATAAAAAAGTTCAGAAATAAAAACTACTGGGAAATTTTGTGAAATATGTAGCGATTGTCACGTCACAAAAGTCTGCATACACTCGATTGGCTGATAATAAGAATTTTGCATGCACATTTTTTTCGAAGATCACCTTAGTTTGAGGGGAGACGTGTTGCTCTGTATTCTAATCTTCATTTTCGGCGATTTTTCAACATTGTAACTTTAATAAAATGAGCCAGGAAAAGGAAACATCTTTAGAACATCGAAATCTGATCGTAAAGTTGAAAGGTGAAAAGAAATCTTTTTCCGAAATTGACAAAATTGTAAAAAAAAACTCAGTCAACTGTGCAAACAATCTATAGAAATTACGTTATGTGTGGAAATGTGCTCAACACATCACAATGTGGTCGTCCACACAAGCTTAGTGATCGTGATGCAAGAGCCATAGTAAGAAAAGTGAAGAAAAATCCAAAAATTAGTGCTCCAAAATTAGCGAATCTAATTGCAACAGCAAGTGGAAAAAAAGTACATCCGTACTTTCGTAGAATTCTTCGATCAGGCGGTTACGAGATGGCAGAGTTTCCAGAAGGAAACCGTTCATCTCAACTGTGAACCGACAGAAGTGCATTATTTTGCTTCTGCTCACGTTGACAAGGATTTTGACTTTTGGAAAACAGTTGTATTTACCGATGAGAGCAAATTCAACGTGGTTGAAAGTGATGGCCGCGGAAAAGTCTGGAGAAAAAAAAAACACAGCAATGAACCCCGAGAATTTGACTCCAACTGTGAAACACGGTGGAGTGTGATGGTTTGTAGCCCAATGGCGGCAACTGGAGTGGGCAATTTGGTGTTCCTCGATGGCAACATGAATAAATTTGGATACTTAAAGATTCTGCAAAGCAATCTACACAAATCGGTCCAAAAATTGGGACTTGGGAGCAACTTTGTCTTTCAACAAGACAACGATCCGAAGCGCACAGCTAAGATAGTTATGGAATGGCTGCTCTACCGTACGCCTAAACAACAGAATTCACCGCCACAGTCGCCGGACCTTAATCCCATCGGACACCTCTGGGAGGAAGTTGATAGAAGAGTTTGGCAACAAGCAATAACCAGCAAGGAAACTCTGAGGAAGCCCATAGAACATGCCTGGGCCCAAATTTCACCTGAGACGACGAAGAATCTTGTTATGTCAATGCCAAACCGAATGCAGGCAGTTATTGCTTCAAAGGGAGGTCCCACAAAATATTAACATTACATTTTTGCTTATTAATTATTGCAGATTGTGTTGTTCTTTCCCTGTATGTAGACTTTCGTGACTATATAATTTCATATTTTGTTTATTTTTGATATATTTTAATGAATATGTTCATAATTTTCTTTATTAAATATGAATTATTATCTAAGATAATTACGAAAATAAAGTTGTATTTTCTAAAATATATGTATCGTGCTAGATCTGTGTGTATCGGGGGGTGTATGTAGACTTTGGTGACTGACTGTACAGTTGTTAGAATTGGTCGATCGGTATGAGGAACGTCATAGCTGCAGATATACCCAGGGTTCGAGTAATAATTTTGCTAGACGAGGTTGGGATATGAGTAGGAATCCTGCGGAAAGACCGAATAATGGAAATTGGAGATATGCAGGGGTCGAAAATAGACAAAATGATCAGAGAGGTCTAAGCAGGGGTGTGAATAATTTTTCTCGTCGTAATTATCAAAATCAAGGATTCGAGGGAGGAAATCACAACAACCAACCAAATCAGCGAACAGACCGGTATCAGAACCGTAGGATGGTGGTTAATAAAGCTCCTATTGATGATTCAGCAAGGCGGAATTGGAGGTGTGTTGATTACAAGAGCGGAAGGCAAGGAAATGCCAATTTAAACTTTCTAAGATATCGTGTTGAAGGAGATAAGTGGTCGCTAGTTAAGTCAAAACCTCCTAATCGGATCAAACTTAATTCATTACGGTTATCACCAGTTGATATTCCATATGTGCCGATTCTTTTACATGGCACGTTTGTAAAAGCTGTCTGGGATACAGGTGCGGAGAAGTCATTTATTTCAGAGGAGACGTACCGATCCTATTTTTCTTTTTGTCCTATTAAAAAATCGTCAGCGAAAATAATCACGGCATAAGGGACGCAGCGCAGAAATTTGAGCACAAATTAAGATAAGGGAATTTTCGAAGTTGTGGAATTTTCATGTGATTGCTGAGATACAATATCCATGTATCTTGGGCTTTGATTTTATGTCACATGGAAAGATAAGTTTTGATTTTTTTACGAAATCGTTAATCATTCCGGACCCGCAGATTGAGAAAGTGGCAGATTTTAATGTGGAATGGGAGCATCGCCCAGGTACGCAAAATGTGGTGGCTGATATATTGTCTAGAAACCCGTTAGATAATAACGAGGAAGCAAAGGTGTCTTGTGCGGTGATTGGGTCGTTGGTATTATCTTCTAGGGAACAGTTGAGAGAAGAACAGAGGAATGATCCGGAGTTAGGTCATATATTAAAGTTTCTTAGAAAATACTGACGATAGTTCAATTATTGAGTCAATCTGTAGAAATTGGTCCCGCGATTTTAAAATAATAAATGGGTTGTTATATTATGCAAAATATACAACCACACTCGGCGAATTAAGGGTATTTATACCCAAAACATTACGTAAAGATGTTATGCGAGAATTCCATGACTCGCCGAGGGCGGGCCATCTAGGCAAAGGAAAACCTATTTAAAATTACAAGACGCGTGTTATTTTCCGTACATGCGTAAATATATTTATAAATATGTATCAACCTGTGGTCGCTGCCAGAAGTTTAATTATAAGAACGGATTACCAGCTGGTCGATTAATTCCGATAGTAACGAATTTTCCGAATGAAATAGTATCTTTCGATTTATTAAGCCCATACCCTGCAACTAGTCCGGAACGCTAAAAATTTATTTTAGTGATAACGGATAGTTTTTCTAAATGGGGTGAAATAGTTCCCTTAAGGTACTAAGGTCACCTTACTAAAGTACATTTAAAAGTACTAAACATTTGATATTTAAGGTATCCGACTAGGTTAAACAAGTGTTTTTTGACAAAAATGTCGAATTGTTTTTTATGATTGTAAAACAAAGCCCCAATCTTTAAGATTCCAAAACAGTCTTTATTTTAATTTTACTTAAATTAGAACTCTAGATATAGCAATTTTAATAAGTCATAGTAGTTGAAAGCGAAACCGGAAGTAATGTCATCTGGACCGGAAGTGAGCGACATATGAAGTGTTTAATTATTATTTCCCTAAAATGGAATTTCAAAAACCAAAATTTTAGTTATCTGTTTACTAAGACACAGTTTGCTAATAACTATTTCAAATAGTTTTGTTGCAAACGATTGGCAACGGTATTTTAAGACTATCAATGTTCCGTGTTTGTTTACATTCGACGTTAGATTTACCACGCCTATCTTAATTCTGATATTTCTATATTTTGCTTTATTTTTAGAACTTAAATTATTTTAATTTAATCTTAAATTTATTTTACCTGAAATCATGGGTAAATGTCGTTCACATCGTCCCCGTAAAAGAAAGTTTCATGGAAACCAAAATACATACAATGAAATTGCTTCATGCAAGGATGAAGAAATTATGACCGCCAGTTCACTGAAGCTGCAGCATTGTTATCAGGTAAATGATGATGAAAGTAATACAGAACATTTAACTGGAAACAGCTTGATTGATCTGGAAATTTTAATTGGTATTTTTTCCTTATTGTGTTGCCCAAATAAAAAGTGTAGAACAGGAATCCTTTATCTTGCGGAAGATTCAAGGTTTGGATTATCTTCAAATTTTTCTTTGCACTGTAAAAATTGCAGTTTCATATCGGCAATTTGTACTTTGAAAAAGTTAGACAAAATGAATTAACTCAATACTCGTTTTGTTTATGGCTTAAGATTGATTGGTAGAGGTGTCTCACAGCAGGAAGAAAACTTTGTCCTGTTTTGAATCTACCTCCCTTTCTCTCAAAGCTTGCATTCCGCCAACAAGGAAAAAAAACTCCCCAGTGCTGCTACTTCCATTGGAGAAAAAATAATGAATGACGCAGCAAAAGGTATTTGGCAATTAAAAAAAATCTATACATGATATTGTAAATTGTGGTGTTTCGGTGGATGGTACCTGGCAGCGTCGTGGTTTTTCTTCGGGTTGTGTTAGTGCAATATCTGTCTATACTGAGAAAATTGTTGACTTTGAAACTTTATCTCACTTTTGTAGAAAATTCAATTCAAAGACGGAGCAAAAAAATGTGAAATTGCGGTGTAATCATCATAAAGGATCTTCATCCAGTATGGAACCGGTTGGGGCTTATCGCATTTTTGAGAGGTCGGAAGATCATAGATTGTTACGATACACCGACTATTATGGGGATGGAGATTCCAAAGCTTTCGATGCCGTGAAGAACAATTACGGGAAAGATTCTGTTACTAAGCTAGAATGTATTTGGCATATTCAAAAAAGAGTTGGAACAAGGCTTCGTAAATTGAAAAGCAGAAATAAAGGACTCGTGGGGAAAGGTAAATTGACTGATGGTTTACTTAATAAGCTACAGAATTACTATGGAATTGATATTCGAAGCAATGTTGGGAACTTGGACAAAATGCAGTCTGCTGTTATTGCTGCCTTCTTTCATTGCTGATCATCAAAACATCAGCCAAAACATGGACAGTGCCCTGTCGGAGCTGAAAGTTGGTGTAAATTTCAACGGGGTAAAGTTTCTAATATTGTGTATCAGGATAAATCCTTGGGACTGCCACAAAATATTGTTAACACGATAAAGCCAGTTTATACGGATTTGTGTGACAAAAATCTTTTAAAGAAATGTTTACACGGCAAAACTCAAAATCCGACCGAAAATTTTAATGCCATTTTGTGGCAGAAAGAACGTTTTCGTTGAGCATCAAACATTGCGTTTAGGAGCTTATATTTCTGTTGTGCCGTTTAATAATAGCTTCCAGTGATTAATTTCCATATTAAATGAAATGGGTATTGTTTCGGGTTATTATACTGTACGGGGACAAAAAACCTTCGATAATGAGCGCATTGCAGATTCAAAACGTCACTCCTGCCAACAGCAAAAACCTGCAGAAGAAAACTTAGGCCATTCGAAAAAAAAGAAATATAAAAATTGAGGAAGAAGAAGGAATATCATATAAAACTGGAGAATTTTAATTTTTTTTTTTAATATTTACTTTATGTAACTTATAAGTATATTTTTTAAATGTGTTTTTTGAAGAATGAAATTTTCACAATAATTTTTGCACGAAAACTGGGATATCTCCAAAACAATTATATAAAATTCAATGAAATTTGCAACATTTTTGTTATAAGCCCTTGAGAGTGTAGCAAACCGCAGCTTTTAAAATACTTCCATTTAATCACATTTTATAGTCCTTTTTAGCTTAGAATATAGAGTAATTTTAACGAAAAATCATTAACGTGAAGTTCGAATGCTTATTAAATATTTATTTTTTAAATATTTTTTAACCTTCGGTTTACGACACTTCAGGTGGATCAATAAATATATCAATGCAATTAAAATTACATTATGTCCAATATATATTTTTTTACGCTGTTTTTCCTTAAATTGAAATTTTTTAAAAAATTTTATAAAATATTTTTTTTTTAAAAACAAAGGTGATGCATGGTATTTATTTCATAATTATAACTCTTTAAGCCTATTTATGTTCTTTAAAACAATAAAATTCTTCTGCTAATCAATTTTTGAAAAATTGGTCTTCGAACCTAGTCAGTTGAATTAAAATTAAAAAAAATGACAATATATACCGAAATCGTGAAAGCACTTGACATTAAAAGGAATAATACCTAAATATAAGCCAAATACACAAAAGAATAAACTGTATTTTGTGCCGTAGAATTAGTAATGTAGTATGATGAAATTCTAAACTTATTGTACTGTGAGCCGCGATGACTCATTTCAATCACTGAATGGTTTTGGAGAGATGTGATTAACAAACATGCATATATATATATATATGTAATCTACGTTGGCCGTTGACATGATTTCTTTAATAATATGATAGCTATTGTTGATGGTTTCTTTGGCTGGGATTGACGAGGCATTCCGGTGACTAATTAAAACGATTTATTCCACATCTTAAACACATAAAACAACACAAGAGCGACACATAAAGAAAAAGAATGCACAATGAACTGCAGCCGGCTACATGTTTACACAGACAAAATACAGAAGCGAAAAAGGAGTTGGTCTCCAGGAATCTTGGTATTTATAGGCTTCTCAAATCACATGATCTCAGTGGGTAGATAGATATGTGTAGTTTAAAATACTCTCGTTTGGCGGCGGGTTAACTTATTACTAAAACGTTGGTCCTGAAGGGATGGACCATTGACAATTAAAAGATATTTAAAAGGATTATATTAGTGGGAATTATTACATATATATATATATATAATATATATATAATATATATATACACTGGTGTGCAAAAATTAAGGACGAAGATGAAAAATTAGCATATCAGCTAAACGAAGAGGCAGAGCGGACAGAAAGGTCAATCAGGAGATTAAGTGAGGTCATGTACGGTAGCACATGTGCAGATATGCAGGTAGACGTAATGGGGAAGTGTCTGAGCAGTAAAGCATGTTGTCTGTGTAAGATTAGTATTTCTGGCAAAGAGATTGCACACCGTATAGCAGTTAAAATCACACCGAGTTGCTGCCTCAGCGAGAAATGGCGAATAATCAATCTGTTAGACGACATCTGGATGCTTTTACCCGAGATCTAATCATTGGGAAGTTGGAGGAAGGTCGCAGTATGACAAGTGTGGCTGCAGAGTTAGGAATTGCTCACAGCATCGTTTCACGACTTTGGAGACAATTTCAAACTACAGGAACAGCTATCCGGGGGTTCAGTAGTGGTCGTCCACGAGGAACCACACCCGCAGATGACCGGTATATTGCCTTACAGGACAGAAGAAACAGGCGGCAGACAGCGGGAGAAATCGCTAGACACACGACACAGGCGACTGGACGAACGATATCTCGTTTTACCGTGGCCAGAAGACTGCACGGTGGTGGTCTGTTTGCACGACGCCCTGTACGGTGTGTACCTATAACGCCTGCCCATCGGAGAAGGCGTTCTCTGTGGTGCCGGGAATACCGGAATTGGAGAGACTATGAATGGGGACGAGTACTCTTTACAGATAAGAGCAGATTCAGTCTGAGTAGCGATTCTCATCGCATACACATCTGGAGAGAGCGGGAAGCCGCAATCATCCCTCGAACATCATTGAAAGGGACAGGTATGGAGGTGGCGGTGTTCTCGTTTGGGGAGGCATCATGCTTGGTAGTCATACAGACCTTCACATCTTCGACGCAGGTTCAGTCAACGGGATCCGTTATTGTAACGAGATTCTTCTTCCATATGTGCGTCTTTTTAGAGGCGCTATGGGTCCGCAGTTCCTTTTCATGGACGACAATGCACCATGTCATCGCAGAGTAGCTGCCGAACAGCTCTTAGAGAGTGAGGATATTGAACGTATGGATTAGCCGGCACGATCTCCGGATCTCAATCCCATCGAGCATGTAAGGGATTTTCTAGGCAGACGCTTGGCAGCTCGTACCTTACCACCAGTAACGATTCCGGAGCTTCGATTGGCGCTGCAAGACGAATGGGCAGCAATGCCTCAACAACTCATTGACACCCTCATTCTCAGCATGGCAGACGCTGTGAAACCTGCCTAGCAGTCAGGGGAGATCATATCCCTTACTAAAGACCGGATATTTCGGCCTTCAGTCGCATTGCGCTCTATGCTACTTCTTCAATAAAGCTTCTTTTTATCCCTCTGATTTCTCTTTTTGTAAGTGTTGCTTACATTACTCATGTTCTTACGTATTGGGGATCTTACGGTATTAAATGTGTTATTTGAATTCTTTTGTACAAAGTTATATTGAAAAACCGTCTCGTCCTTAATTTTTGCACACCATTGTATATATGTAATATAATATATATATATATATATATAGTAATATATATATATATAATATATTATATATATATATAATAAAGTTGCAGAAGATGTTTTTACATAAATATGATGATGCAACTTCTGGATAAAAGAGTACTAGCAGATCACCTACAGTTGATAACCTGCCGGTTTTACTGTATGAGATTTTATTTCCTATGTTCTCCGTACTTCTCGAAACTACAGGAGAGTGCAAAGTTAATTTTTCAAGAAAGAATGAACCAAATAAAAGAAAGAAAAAGAACAAGGAATGAAACACACGATTCTGGTGTAATGATTAGGGAATTGGTATTCATTGAAAAGTGTTTCCATTTATACTACACAAAACTAGTTACTGAGTGACTAATAAGTATTTTTTTAAACAATGTCTTCCCTCCATTAGAAATGAACTATACCGCTGTCACGCTGTGCGACAACCATCTTAAACGAATATGCATTTCTTACAAGAACATAAAAGTTTCTATGTTTGTAATTGAAAATATAAATTTTAAAAATGCGTACATTTCATTTTGTACTAAACATTTGATATTTAAAATATAAAAAAAATGACAATA
>BMAO01026082.1:0-19797 GCA_019973975.1 Trichonephila clavata
CGGATATGTGACCGTTCGATGCAGGAGGGTAAGACGGACCGACGTGGTCGATCGCATCCACCTCAGTGCACCACTTCACGTGAGGACCGGCAAATTGTGCGCATGGCAGTGAAGGATCGCTCAGTCACATCACGAACCATAGCGCAGCACATTGAATCTGTAACGCATCGTTCAGTGTCTGCGCGTACCATTCGACGCCGTTTACAGCAGAGTGGTCTGTCCGCAAGACGCCCATTGCTTGGTCTACCCTTGACGCAGAACCACAGACGTCTCCACCACCAATGGTGCGATGAAAGAAGGATGTGGATGGCATAATGGAATGAAGTTGTCTTTATTGACGAGTCACGCATCTGTCTGCAACACCACGATGGTCGGATTCGAGTCTGGAGACACCGCGGTGAGAGGATGCTGAACAGCTGCGTTATGCACCGCCATACTGGTCCTGCACCGGGTATTATGGTATGGGGCGGTATTGGATATCACTCTCGCACTCCTCTAGTACGCATTGCCGATACTTTAAACAGCCAGCGCTACATCTCTGAGGTGTTGGAGCCAGTTGTCCTTCCTTACCTTCAGGGCTTGGCCACAGCCATATTTCAATAGGATAATGCACGACCTACGTGGCACGCATTGTCCAAAGGTTCTTCGTCAATCACCAGATTGAATTGCTTCCCTGGCCGGCTCACTCTCCGGATCTTTCACCGATAGAAAACATGTGGTTTATGGTTGCTCAACGATTGACCCAGATTACACCCCAGCTGCCACACCAGATCCACTTTGGCAACGTGTGGGCGCTTCTTGGTCTGCTCTACTCCAAAAATTCACCCACAGTCTCTTTGAATCAATGCCGAGGGGTGTGACAGCGGTGATCTCCAACAATGGCGGCTACTCTGGAAGGAACCACACTTCACAGAAGTCTATTAATTTAATCATTTGATACTTGGTCAACATGTTATCTACAAAATAAATTTTGTTGTGCTATCTCTTTTCTTTCTTGGTGTTGCATTTACGGTGGCCAGCAGTGTATATATATATATATATATATGATTCAATTTTAATGTTACGTATGGATCATATTTAATATTAACTTCTTATATGATTTATCATATAGAAACTTACTTATAAGTTTAAAAATAGCTGTGCTATTTCATTCAAATAAGGATATTTTTAAAATAAATTGACAATAGAAGAAAACTTTTTACAGCACGGAACCTTACGTGATTTGAATTGTTCCATTGAATTATACGAGTTGTTATGATTATGAATGCATCATGATATTTTTATTATGCATTTTGTCTAAACTTATGCATGAAAAGTGATAAGATATAATTATGAAAGTTTAATGCATCATATTTGAGTGAAAACTAATAAGATTATTTGACATAAAAAATTATTACCAGCTACACTCCTTTGTTACCGTGTTTTTAGCAACCCTTCCTTAGGATATAATTAGAAATAATTTGTAAGCGTTCCAGTAAATTAAAAAATATGTTTGACCTATTCTTTTATAATGACTAATTTGTGATTCAATTGAGGAAGGAACCCTATATCGTAAAAATATTTTAAATTAGAAAAAATTTATTTGAATACATATATGAAATTAATTTGTTATGCTTTATTTAAACGCATTTTAAACACATATTTGAGTTTTTATTCAACTTATTAATGAATATTTTGGAGTATTTTCATTTTAAAAATGTGCTACTTTTATTCATTTTTTTTACTCAATCATTGAAATATGCATTAATTTGATTTTTCGAGAACAATTATTTATTTACACTAATATTTTATTATTTTCTAGCGAATTAACGCTAGTTTCAAATTCATTATAATTCATCGCGTGGGTATGTATTTTCGTTGAATGCCACCTCTACGTTTTCATCACAACATCTAGTCTAGCGATACTCAACCTGTGGCCCACGGGCCGCCAGCGGCCTACTGGGCATATTTAAGTGGTCCAGTCATAGCCCATAGCTTAGAGAAATTCATTTATTTTTGAAAATTTGATGAGAATTTTTTTTGAAAATCAACTAAATCAATTTTGCCTTTTTGTTGCCGATGTCGTAGGGTGCGTATAGATATTTTTTTCCTGAAAAGTGATAATACACAACAGTAGAGTAGCAACCATTTCATGAATGGAAGTAATTTTTAACTACATTTTGTATCTAGCAAGCGAATAATATTCGAAGAAAATATATTGTTTTCAGGACGATTGGAGGTTGGCTACTTTGTAGTGATGAAAAAACATGGTTCAGCAATTATTTGATTTGTCTCACAAAAGTGTATTTAAAAAATACCAATAAACAGGAATCGTTCAATGACACTTTTCCTTGAAGATATCTGTTAAGAGATGGTAAATAGGTTTTCTGGAATAATCTTTTCAGCAGCAAAAAGGTGTTTTGTCAGTGGTATGTCACGGCGATAACAAAGGCACCCTATGAAATTTGTTACATAATTGGTAATGATATGAAACCGTTTATTGATGCAGAAATTGTGATTCTTAAATGCTTCCAATTTAGGCAAATTTAGTGACAAAAATAAAAAAAAGCAAAACAGGAATTTTAATATTTTGATCAATTTCAACATTTTAAATTTTCTATTTTATTTTGATCTTAAAGCATTTCTCCACCCCCTCCATCTATCCTCAATAGCTAACATATGTAAGCGGTTAGGCAGAAAAAAGGTTGAGGACCCCTGACCTAGACTGTAAAGTGTATTTTGTGTTTTTCCTGAGTAATACCCATTATCACAGCTAACTGTTGTGGGTGTCATTTGTTATATTTTTCTGGCTCGAATACGTTCTAAAAATGCAAGTTAAAAGGCTGTCTCCTCTTTGGAATAGGAACTTCACTTCAGTCGTCTGGCACGAGTTTTGAGTCGAATCTATTGTAGGCAAATAACACGGAACCATGGTAAGAATATGAAGAAACAGGGGATTTTCCGTACTAGCTTGAAATTTTTGAATCTACGTAATACAATTATATAGCCCATCTCGAAGAGGCAGAAATTTTTACTGTTCGCTTCAGCTGAGCATAGATTTAACTGACTGTAACACTATCCGAATGTGTTCATCAGGTTTAAAATCTAGCGGTACATTTTCTATAATCCAGTGTTTCTCAAACTTTCAAATTGCTATCTAATTTTCAATCATAATTTTCGTCACCCCCCCCCCCTTATAAAATAACAATATATTGAACGCAATAATTATGTACTTAGGCATTAAAGCTACCATACGACCTTTATTATAAACCACATAAATTATCAAGATAAGCGTTATACTTTGTATATAATATTTTTAAGTAACAGATATTTTAAATAATAAGAAAAGTTTTTGTTTTAATTTTTAAATTGGAACAGATTGTTTAAAGTGCAACGTATATTTTATCATGTCTTAATATTCACCCAGGAGCCAAAACATTATGACCACCCCTACATTTTGCAATAAACTCGTCTGGATGACGTGGACGGCCCGTGATCAGGTAAAAGTGGTACTTAACTGCTGCTGGAGAGTCTGAAGAATCATTCTTTCACTTACTTCTGCGTGTGATGGGAAAGGCTGCGGATCTAAGCGACTTTGATAGAGGGCAGATTGTAATGGCTCGGAACAAGTATTTCCGAAACTGCACAACTCGTGGGTTGTTCGCGATCTACAGTTGTTAGTACTTATGTAATGTGGATGAATGACGGTGAAACCAGTAGTAGACGACATGGTGTTGGACGTCCACACGCTATCAAAGAAAATGGTCGTCGGAGACTATCTCGCATGGTGAAGCAAAACTGGAGCCAGACAGTGACTCAGCTTACAGCCCAATACAATGCTGGGCCAAGTAGAATAGCATCGGAGCACACTGTTCAGTGGACACTGTTGGATATGGAGCTAAGCAGCAAATGTCCCACTCGTGTGCCTTTGCTCACCAAGCGTCATCGCCAACTGCGCCTGCGCTGGGCTCGTGAACATCGTGACTGGTCCATGGATCAGTGGGAGAGAGTTGCCTGGTCAGATGAATCATGGTTTATCATTTATCACACCGATAGCCGTGTCAGGATACGCCGTCTTCCAGGCGAACAGTTGCTCCCTCTATGTACAATAGGTCATACTCAGGCCGGTGGTGGTGGTATTATGCTTTGGGGGACATTCTTTTGGGCGTCTCTGGGAACCGCAGTTGTAGTAGAGTAGACCATGAATGCTACAGGGTATCTGAACATCATTGCGGACCAGTTGCACCCTTACATGGCTTCTGTTTTTCCAGCTGGAAATGGAATGTTCCAACAGGACAACACCCCGTGTCACAAGGCTAAAATTGTATTGGAGTTGTTCCAGGAACATGATGCTGAATTCCAGTTAGTGTCCTGGTCACCTAACTCACCGGATCTCAATCCAATAGAATTTGGGATGTCATGGGATGACAGCTCAGGGTTCAAAGGGTACAATCTGTCTCCGGCCATCTACCAAGGACTTGTGGCGGGTTGAAGCTGTGTTGCGCGCCAAAGATGGGCCAACTCGTTATTGACAGGTGGTCATATTCTTTTGTTCCTTGAGTGTATTTAATACCCCTGTTCGTTCATCCTTAAAAGATCGAGTAATCGTTAAGAAAGCATTTTCCAGCTAAATATACTGAAATAAGTCCTTATGTTCTTAAACCTACCACATCCAATAGCATACCTTCTCAAATTACACATCCTCATCATCCTAAAATTTAAAACAACCTTTAAAACTTTGTCAAAATAAGCGTCCTCCTACAACCATATCTAACACTATACCAACTAAACCAAAACAGAAATAAAGAATAATAGAAATAAACCCAGGAAAAGTACAACTGTACAGGACACGTCAGATAAAGAGGACATGCTTGTATATGACCATGAAGAGGAAGAAGTGAAGTATCGCTTTGTAAGACCGACTAGCAATCGGAAATGACTTTTTTCAATCTTACTTATTGTAAGATTACAAATACTGCTATTATAAAAGTATTTAGCGATTTTATACTTATATGAGGCTCAGCGATATGTTTGGCTCAGCTTAGCCAAAATTTGCTCTTGCGCCATAAAACAGAATATTCTCACTCACCTATATCTATGAGCGTATTAGTTTCCTTTTTTCTGCACGAAAAAAATTCAACTGCATACAGCATTAGAAGATGCAATTCTCATCATCTCGAATCCTGTTTACGAGATTCAATCTCGGGAAATGAGCATGAATTCATCTGAAAAGATAGAATAAAATCATATTAAATGTAGCGATAAATAAGAGAGCACCTCAGAAATTTTAAGGATATTTAATGTATCTTACAAAATTTTGCAAAATGTTTATAATAAAAGTTAAAGTTATCCATTTGTCCAAATTTGAAAAAAAAGAGCGATATATTGTTACCTTGATCGGGATTCATGGATTTTATGCTATCAGTCTCAGAGAGCAAAGCAGTTTTTTAAGAGAGATGAAAATTTATTGTGGAAAAACAATCCTTAAAATACAGGACGTAGCACTAAAATTCACTTAATAAAACCCAAAAGGTTTTCATCTCCTACAACTCTCAGACCCAACGAACAGTGTCTAAAAATACAAGTACGAAAAAGATTATCCGCAAGAAAACTCTGGTCCTTTTCAACAGCCGAAGTACTACTGACTCAGTTTCAGCGAGCAACTGCTATTTATAGCCCGAGTTGCTACCTTCCAGCTCTTTCTAAAAAAAATCCATTTACGTCATAGATTGTGAGGTTATAGATTTCTCCAGTAATTTCCAGATGCATTTATAATAGTCGACAAATGTAGTCGCCAAAAATGATGCAAATTTTTTTGTATCCCCAATATTTCGCCCAGTTTTCATTAAATCGCCGTCATTATTATGTAAGGGATTATATACTTGAGAATATTACAGTTTTTTTTATCATAAAATAAATACCGTAGAAAGTAATATTAACTTATTAAACATCCAGATATAACTTATTTAGACTATTTTAAGATAAAATTAAATATTAATTACTCCAAACTATTAATCAAATGCATTAAATCGATAACTGCTGTCATTATCACATTCAGAATAGTTAAAATTACCTTCAGAATGTTTCCATTATTTTTTTCTCAGAACTTTTTTTCTCTCTTTCTATCTATCTATCGGTATTTTTTATAAGTCTGTTCATAACTATCGGTAGGAATTATTAGTGTCTCGATAACCAGAATCATCGTTAAGAATTTCAAGCAGTCTAGACTTTATACATTACGACTGTCCTTAAAAGTTTTATTTAACATGAAAACAGTTTATTTAGTTTGTACGCTAAATTGAAATATTGTTTTCCGAGAAATTAGTTTTCAGAAAAAAAAATTAAGTTTAAGAATTTCATGATTATTCCTCAATCAATCATTTTGAAAGCCTGTGAAACTAGAAAATCCAGTTGGGGCGTGATCTAAACAATATGCTAAATTTTTGTTTGAGAAAATAAAAATACGTTTGAATAGTAAAGAGTTATGATTGGAAATCGCGAATCATTCGCTTGGGAAATTGCTTATTGAATTCGTTTGTTGAAGTACTATATTCCCAGTCTAAATTTCTCTATTTATGAAAAGTCATCTAAAATTTCTTTCACAAAATACCAGTTAATTAAATGAAGTATTAATTAGATAAAAGTAAAACTTTGAGCGTCATGTATTCTTTACAGGAATAAAATGCAAATATGAAATCTGCGAAAAGGATTTCAGTTAACGTTTGATTTTGGCTAAACTAAGAGTAAAAGAAATTCTTCGTAATAGAAGAAAAGGAAATTTTAGAAATACTTTTTAAAATAAATGTTCTAAGTAAGGATGACCCAATCTGTTTATCTAGTAAAATGTTGCTTAATGTTATTTTAAAAATCTCAGGGCTATCTCTTGGTACATTTCTGAAATAGTCCATGGAAAATATTTTTTTAGCACATACGCCAGACACAGGCCTTTCATAAGAGAGGACACAAATTTTCGAACTTATAGCAGCGACTTAACTGCTGCAAAATTCTCTCCCACAAACTCACTTTATTTCCCTAGGAAGTAAGTGTTATTCAAATTCATCTCCAAGATCAAAAGAAAAAGAAAAAATATTTTACTTTTGGTACTAAAGCAACAATACTTTGTCAGTATTTAAATTAGTTAATGTTTCAAAAATTTAAATACAATGCCCCTTTTAAATTTTAAAAAGGGGATTCTGAAACTTACTTCAATCTGGGTTAACTTTTCAAGATTTATTTAACACTGTTGATTAATTACGCCTTAAAAAGTATATTACCTTATGAAAAGTGACAGATTTCTCCCGGATTTAAAAAAATGAAAACATTTCTCTATTCGGATGAAAATTCTTAGATAAAACATGATTGAATTATTTCTCAAAAAATTTAAAAACTGAACTATATTTTAAGACATAAAAACAATTTTTTTCAATTTATTATCAAATTTGCAATGCCCTATATAAAACCAGGCCCAGTGGTAGCGTGTCGCGCTCCCACATCACAGGTCCGGGGTTCTATCCTTGGGCTGGGCAAGCTCGACTAAGTCTTTCATCTCTTCAGTGGGTCGATAAATGAGTAACAAGCCTGCTTGGCTACTAAACACTGGGGGTTTCGCTTCTGACTGACCACTTGATCGAGACATCTGTTCATGCACCTCAGCGCCCAATGGTCACGTATACTGAGATGGGCAAAGTAGGTTTTGGCCCTCATGGGCTGTTGCTCCACTGAGTTAAGTTGAAACAGGGGAAGAAAAAAATCCAAAAGGTCAAACTCTGGTTTTTGTATTATATTTAATTATTATATAGGGGAAATATCTGAATTATTTAGCTGAATTTCAACTAAACATGACAAAAAGAAAGTGCATGATATTTTTATGGTACAGTGTTTCTTATACAGGGGTTATGACACCATATGAGGTGGCTTGGCTTGCAGCTGGGGTCACCAAAAAGTTTAGGAGTTTTGATACATTTTTTTCAAAAATAACTTATTCGCCATTAATTATTATAATAATTTAGTTGTTCATTTAGATTCTTATTAAAAAAAGCTACCGCACACATCGTTCTCTTTCCGTCTTTAACAACCATAAAATTTAATTATCGATCAAATCTAAAGAATACTGAAGAAGTGCTTCGTTCGGCGGTGTCAAATCTTATTCTAAGATTTAATAACATAATTAAAAATTATCAAACAAGATTCTCCCAGTGGTGTAACGTACATCCCCGAAACCTCGGCATTGCGAGGAGGGGGCAGAGACTCTAGGGGGCCCAAAATTTGATTGACTCTAAGTACATATTTGGGCTTAGGACCCAAAACCTGAGCTTGTTTCTTTATTATGCCACTGCATTCTCCCATTGATACTTAAATCTTGCATATGACATTGTTTATAATAGATGTTCTCAGAATTGAACTCAAAATAGTACACTTAATAAACACACATAGTTTATGTATAATAAACTGTGTAATTACATGGTAATTAGTTTTTTTTTATTTTGTTACTTAAATAAAATTTTTCGTTATATTCAGAGAAAAAACTTATTGTGGATGTTATTTCCACAAAACAATAATATACAACAAATAAAACACACATATAGCGTAAGTAAACTTCTGCGCAATGCACATAGGGTAGCCAATTTTTTTTTGTACAAAAAATGAGTTCATTACCTTTAAAAGTTTAAAGAACCCCTGATCTAGAAATAGGCTTTATTTGACTTTGCTTTCAGTTATTACTCGGATTTTTGTTCATGATTAAATTAAATTAATATTTACAACGTATTAGAGCAAAATAAATCTTTGTTTTATTTATAAATTTCCTCTTTCTATTCTTCAAAATCTTCACACACACAGAGAAAAAAAACTTATTTGATGAATAAAATTTTCATTTGCAAAAAAAAAAATTGCTATCAATGGCGACAGAATTTAGCAAAAAAATTGCTCGGTTACCAAATTTTTTTCAATTCAATTTAAAGTGAATATTTTTTTTTACTACAGGTTGAAACGGTTCAGTACTTAGAGGCAGTGCATACACATTCAAATTGTTAAAAAACATAAATTCATCAAAAAAAGAAAGAGAGAAAAGAAAGAAAAAAAGAAGTAGAAAAGCATCAACAAGCTAGGAACTTTCCAACTGACTTACACCACTCTCTGCAAGAAATTGCCAGCCACTTAAATCGAAATGATCTATTAACCATTCTTCATAATTATACGTTAGGCAAAAGCAATACGAGCACGATTGCAGAGCTTCGTTGTTTTCTCCCATCACATCAAGCTGACGTGAAGAAATCGTGTAATTCAATAATATATAGTTGGTGGTTGTCTCTCACATCTAACAGGAAAATCGCTGTCTGGTGATAACAAGTTACGGTGGACAGCCGATTTATCTTCGCTGCAACTTCCTCTGTCCATTGCGATCCTTCAGAGAGATCTCTTACCCTTTTATTTATGGACGGAACTGATAAATATAGCACAATCAAAGGATTCAAAATGCGAAGAGGTCTGTAATTCAGCGCTAAAGAATCACTTCTGATGAAGTACGAATGAATTATGATGGTGGTGCAGCGTAAGTGCGCTTACGTGAGCTTTTTGTCAAAAAGCATCAAACTGAGTTTGTGTTCTGAAATCATCAACTCCATTGTAAGGGAAGCGCAATTAAATTTATTTTATGAGGCAGGTTTGTTTTTCTTATTGCGTAGGTTAAGGTTTAGAGATTTAAAGAACACAAATGTCTCTGAACGTGCTATTTTGAAAGAGATATTTCAACACTCGGGTAGGATATATATATATATATATATACTATTTCAAAATGGAATGACACGAGAAAGTTCAGACATCTTGAGAAGTTTATATTTGATAATAAGCTTATTTTATTTATAGAGCTCTCTCTCTTTTTTTTTTTTTTTGTTGCTTTTGTAGAAACTCGTTTCTACATTTGTCACAAATAAAATTTGTTGCAGCTAAATACAGTACGTGTAAATAATATAATACGTACTCACACAATTAGTAGTAAGAGTAGTACGTGGATGTTCTTAAATACGCATTTAGTACATAGATACATAGTTGCTTTTATATAGATACCTGCTTTGTTTTCCAAAATTCAAAAAAGAAGCTTTTTGTTGTAAATGTATTTTTTTGTATCCTTTTACAGTCTGCTATTGTAATTATCATCTATATATGAGGATGTATGAAATAAATAACCATACATGAATTTAATATTAAAAGGAAACAATTAGCAACACATTTTTGAGAAAGGAAGGGAAACTGAAATTAAGTTAAAAGTAGGAGAAGGTTTATTTTCAGAGGAGCGAATAGTTAGGATTTAACAGTAATTATTCATTTATACATTGGTGCAGGTTTAAGAAAGATTCCTTCGAAACTTAATAAAAATTAATAAGTATGCTATTAACAAAAGCTGATATACACAATAAATAGTTGTTTTATCATATTTGTAGAGGTATTTTACTTTTAAATATTTTAAGTGAAGAGAAAAAAATTACTTTTGAAAAACGCGTTCTTTTCATCATTACTGCAAACAATTTCTTTTGACGCAGCAAAAATAATTGTGTTATCAAAAATTAAATAATAATTACGATGTTTCATTTCTCTCTACTCGGAGAAAAATGAGGCTTTTTGTAACCCTTTATCTACCGACGGTACTTATAAGTACTACTCACTTTAAAATTACATAGAATAACCATTTTTACGAATTCTCTGACGATACTTGGCAGGAATATTCTTTTAAGTCCCTTCTTCTAAGATGTATGGCAGCACAGGTTCTATGATGAGTATTTCAGAAGGGAAGGCGAATAGTTTTATAACAGAAGTTGCGTTTTCAGTTGATGGCTTTTTCAGCGGATTGCGAAGATTGTCATTTTTGTTCCGAAAAAGTAATTAATGTCAAAAGTAAAGTATCCTATTATTTTTTTTGTAAGTTAATGAAGACCCTAGAAAACGATCTGACTATTTATTTTAAGTGAACAATGAACGTAATTAATTTTACAGTTGAATAACTTTAGTTAATTTTTCGATCAAACGGATTAAATTTCCCGAAGTTGGGTACTTTTTTCATGAATATCCTTTAATTTTCCATGTAGTGATTAAAAAAAATATTGAATGAGAAAAAAATCATAATACAGGAGACAAAGGGTTAAAAATTACTTCTGATTTTCTTCAAAATATCGCACTGAATTTACACAAATATTGCTGTGAATATTTTTTAAAATTAATATTAGTAATGATTTTTTAAAACTTTTATTTTACATTTTGAAATGTGTTTATTTTGTAAAGCATCTTTGAGCTAATTTAACCAATATTTTGCGGTTGTAAGAATATACATGTAATAAGCGTCTTTTCCGGTTTAAACCGTTAATTTCATTTCGTAGAAATAATTATTTCTTCTTCTTTGTTCATTTTTAAAGAAAACTTTTCTTTTAATATATACAAATCATTTTACATATATTGCCACACAGTTTACTTTAGAACAGTCCATTGCTGAATACATAGCTGTGACTGATAGTAATATGAAATCAGGGAAATCTATAATAAATATAGTACGATGTTGGCAGAAGAAATGACTCAAAATCATGTTGAGACTTATAATACATTTTAGCCTATTTTTTAAAAAATAAACCAGACAGAAAATCACAGTTAAATCGATTTATTTAATTCAATGAATTCGCTTTTCATTTAAAAGTGTACAAAAAGTTTATCATGGCAACTATGGCAACTTAGTAGATTTAACTATTTGTTCTTTTACGTTTCACCCATTGTTCTAGGAAGTAAAAAAAAACTACTTAAAATATTTTAAGGGAAAACTGGTTACATTCTCGATAAATAAATTAGGAAATATTGGACCAGATGCAATGGAAATTGGTTAACCCGAAACTGAGGGGATTGAATACATGTTAAAAGGATATTACAAAAAAAACATATATTCAATAAAAATAAATTTATTTAGAGCACATTTTATTTTCATATATACGAATGTGTTTCATAAAAATCAATGAAACTAAATCATTCACGAGAACTTAATGAGATTTAGTATAAAATTTTCAAGTTTTTTGAAAAACAAAACATTTATTGAGTTTTTGGAAAACAATCCAATATTTTTCAATACACAGTCTTTTTTCGCTTCTAATTGTCAACAAATCGTTCGATGTCGTCCATTTTTTAATCATTTCACAATTGCAATGTGTGTCTGAACAACTGCGTATACTTTTCATAATGTTCTTCCTTTTGGACGTACCAACAGAAGCTGCATTATTCATTTCATTTTCGTCATCGGAATCTGCATCAATGATATTTTTTGAGCTTTTAACAAACTCCAAAATGTATTTGGCTGCCATAATTGAGGCTGAACATACATTGTCATCGATTACTGCAATGAATTCTGATTATTCAAATCCGGCTGGTGTTTTCCGCTTTTTTTCATTCTCAGAAGAGAAATCTTTTCGTGTTAAGTGATTTTCATTTCGTGTTAAGAAAAAAAATCGCACGAAAATACGTAGTAGTTAGTCGGGATTATTTAATGTTAATTTCATTTTGAGCATTTTCGGGTTAAGCCCCCAACGTTGGGGAAAATTTATTAGTATTATTCCGTATTATAATTTTTTTTGTACTTGCAAATAAGATAACCGAAATTGGAGTAACAATGAGTGGTCTTTCAAGAGATATAAGACAGTCGAAGCAAATAAGTAGGAACTGTATATTCTTCAATTTCATGTTTTTCTCTGAAATTACTCAATCTTCTCGAACATCTCAGAATATACATCAAATTTTAAAAATAAAACAAAGGTCATCGTCTTGAAGTTGAAATAAAACTTAAAAACAACATTTTTTCTTCTGTCAACGATCATTTACTGATCTGAATAACAAGATACCGAAAGTGACTTATATATATTTCTCAGTGTTACGAAAAAAAGATAAAAGATAACAGCTCTAAACAAGGTATCATTATTACCTTTAGTGAAAGATTTATGAAAAATAATTCTTAAACGGGCAATTTAAAATATTTTTTTTCTCTTTCCTCTTTCAATTAGATGAGATGGATCATGAGATACGTAAAAGAAATATTCCGCATTATCTAATCATGTTCAATTTAAAGATTAGTTTTTCTGCGTTTCAGAAAAAAGTGTTCCATTTTCCTTTTTAATATCTAAAGACTCAATAAATTATTTTAAATGCGTTGGAAAAGAATTTGTAATTGAGATTATCAATAAAATTTAAGTGCTGCGCATTTTTAAGACGTAATCTGTTTTACCGCATGATGGAGTTTACTGAGTTACAATTTTATTGTGACTGATTCACATTTCTCAGCTTGCAAAAATAATATAAAATTATTCAATGAATAGAAGATAAAAGCGTTTGTTTATTATCAGAATTTGTTTACAGAGTAAAAACATAAGCTAATGTGGCTTTATTACAAACAAAAATAATAAATACAAAACCGATTTCTTAAGATGAAAATTTAAATTCTTATAGTGAACAAAGTGTAAATGATAACATTCTCCACTATTTTTAAGAGAAATAGAAGCAAAATATATTTAATAAAAAACATTTTTATTAAAAAATCGATTAATAATTTGAAATATAACTTTTAGGCACTCATAATCCTAAATAATAAAAAAATAATTACACAAAAAAATAAGGATTTGTTGTCATTCTATGTGCTTATTTTAACAGAACATATACTCTCTTAAATTGCAATGAATATCTTCTAAAGTATGAGTTAGTTTTAAAATTTACTATACTTAATTATGCTTAAATATTTCACGTCTCAATGGAGATTAATGTAGAGTAAATTTATCATGTGGTAAGAAATATTAGAAGCTAAAAAACAAAATATGAATTATAAATCGAAGAAAATAATAGTTTTACATAAAAGACCAAATCCATGTAGTATTAAAACCTTATTATTTTTTTTATAAATATGCTGTACCTGTTATCTTCATTGTCAATCAGCGTAAATCAATTCGTGTTTAGAGTAGAGAGGAAGTGAGAGACAGAGAGAGAGAGAGAGAGAAAAAAGAGATAGAAGGAGTATATAGAGTGAGTGAATATTAAATCGTTGCACTGTTTACTAACGAGGGCTTTTGGCGACGGACCTCGTAATTTTGAACCGTGGTCAAGTGACGCGGACGACACCTGAGCTGGCACCTCCCTCACCTAGCTACCACACCATATCAACGGGAGGACGTTTGAGCTCTCTACAGATTTAACGTCCATTGCTCCCCTACACAGCGGGGCTTTAGTGATACTGAGCTCGAACTCATGACATGCCTGCCATGATCCTATACCTTGACCACTTGGCTGCTGCGGCTACAGGGACTATATAGAAGAGTGAGAGAGTAGAGACAGAGAGAAAAGAAAGAGAGGAGAAAGGAATATTAAATATATTTACAAAGCTTCTCTATATCAGTTAAATTTCTACATAAAAACGATGAATTAGAAAGCTGTCAAACTTTACAAATTTGTAAGAGCAGAGAAATAATAGACTTCTTTTTATATAAGCTCAACAGCCTTTTGCAGGTCAAGGCTGACTCGCTGATACTCCTCCAGTTGACCCTATCAGTCACGATGGCCTTCCATCGGTTGATTTCCATTAGTTTGAGGTCCTTTTCAACATCGTGTAGGTGGTCGTCCTCCACGTCTGGTCCCTTCAATTTTCGGAAAAGTTATTTTTTTAGTAGGAACAGCATCGGTATATCTGTACAGATGGCCCAGCTACCTAATACGTGATACTTTTATGGGTCTCACAATGTCAGCCCCCCATATTTGCCATATTTTCTGTAAATTTCATGATTGTAAAGAATTCTCCACTAATTGTTCTCGAGAATAAGTCCAAAGATTCTTTTTGAGCAACTTTTCTCCCTCTGTTTTATTAAGGGTCCAACATTCCCTTCCATACAGAGCAATAAGCCTGATTAAAGCTTTATATAAGCTCAACTTGGTGAAATAATAGACACAACAGGAAACAAAAAATCTATTTGAGAACCATCTAATGCAGATGATGCGCAATTAGTTATTTTACCGTATAAGGAGTACCGCTGTGATTGCTCTCTATAAATGTATTTAAAATATTCGGAAATAAAATTTCACAAAACAAATGCAAACGATAATGTCTTGTAAAAAAAGGCGATTAGTTTTCTGCTTTAGGAAGAATTTCTCTTGAAACAGAGAGTGTGAAAACGATTTTGAAAAATTTATCATATTAAAAATTAAATAAAAACAAATGAAGAAACAAAAAGGAAATATGTGCAATATTATATATCTATATAATAGTAAAATTATATCGTTTCCTTCAAAAAATTATTCGATTTCAAAAATTGTAAATTCTAGAACAGAAACTAATTTAATTATTCAAAATTCAATTGTATTTATTCAAATTATTTCAATAATACTCCTTAGTATGTACTTTCAAAAGATTACATGTATATATACATAAAAACTTTTGATCATTTTAATACCAAAAATTTCTTTTACTTTTTCGTGAAAAGTACTAAGAGGGGAAATCACAGAACTAACTCAAAAAGAGAAATTGAGAAAACTTTTAATGATTTCATTTTATTTATTTTTCTGTCATTATTTACCCAAGTCACGATACTATATCATCACCTTCATTACAGATATTCAAAAATATACTTTTTGTGAAATAATTTTGGAAACGTTAATTTTTAAATTAAAAAACAAGGGAAAATATTCATCAGGGACACACACACACAAAATGTTAACAATTGTTTTTTTAATTTTTAATTTAAAAAATTTTTAGAATTGAAAAAAATAGGGCATTTGAAACAAAAAAAAAAACATAACACGATCAATGACATAGTCGGGAACCATGCGAGCACCCACTTAACACGAATTTGAATCGCAGCGTATTAAATTATTCTACTCAAAGTTTTTCTAACCACCATATTTTGGTGTGTGTGTCCGAACACACCAATGGCTATATTATTAACCCCTTAACTGGTTTGCCCGTACACCGTACCAGCAACCGAAGGCTGACCACAACCGGTTTGCCCGTACATTGTACTGGCATTAGTTTTTTCTTCTTTTCTAGTGGGCTTGCGGATTGGTATTTTTATCTTTGGCAGACCTAGCACATTCACCAGGAGCTGGTATCCCTTTTTAGTGCGACACCGTATAGGCGATACCAATTGCCGCAAGTAATTTTGACGCCCGGTTTCCTCCCAAGAGGGAGACACCAGAGCTCTAACGATGCGAAATTGTACTTAAGAATTTTAATTTTGCAGAGAGCGTTTAAGCCAAATGGAAACTCAAGAGATTTTTTACGTACCACATAATCATGCAGCATGAACGCTGTCGAGTTTCTACCTCATGAAAATTTACCGACTTAGGCTGAGGTCGAACCCGCAACCTTGGTTGTAGAAGGCCAGCGACAAACCAACTACGCCGCTCAGCCAGTATTTTCTTATTTCTATTTTTTATTTCCACATATTTTTAATTCTTATTGTGAGATTATTAGTGCTAGTGTTTTTAAGAGATGCAGTTTGCACATGGTACTGAAATATTTCTCATTCGGGCTTTTCTTTGTGGTGAAAACGGGAATTTTTCTCATTGAAGGAGAGAATTTAGATTCTTGAAAATATTCGATAAAGAACAGAGATTCTCAAGGCAATGTGCAATTTGTTGCTTGAGAAAAAGTAAAAATTGAAAGGTAATCGAAAATAGCCGATATTAACTCTGTCTCCATTCCAATGTAAGACTCAGTTTTACACCATGCTTCAAATTGTGTGTGCATGTATATATGCACACACAAGCACGCACACAAAATCTACAACCATTTGAAAAAGAGGTACGAACATGAAGTTTTTTGTAAGTATGAGAGAAATTCTTTTAAAATTAGTGAAACATTCTTCCCAGCATGCAGAGTGTACTTGTAAAAAGCAAACATTTAAGGGGGTTTGTATTCCCCAATTATAAAAAAAAAAAAATAGAGTGAAAACTTTATAAAACTGAAAACTAAAATAAAACTCTTCCATTTTGTCATTCTCTTAAGTATTACGCTTAGTTATACGCCTTTTTTGGAACATTTTGGGCAAAAAAGTTGACTCCTTAATAGGTTAAATAAAATATTTCTGTCAAATGCTTCTTTATAAAATATGTATTTTTAAAATCAGGTTCATCATTGATGAAAACATGCGTAAATTATATTATAGGCAAAAGTGAAAAGTGACGAGCTCACAAATTTAGTGATAGCTAAAACTAAAGCCACCTTCAATACATCTTAGTGAATAATAAACACCATATGAAATTGATCATTATATAGAATCCTGGTCACAAATATTTTCGGCTTAGAAACTAAAAAGGGATTAGATTACATAGATAAATTAAGACATTAACGAAATTATTTCTTATATGATCATTGGTGTAAAAATTAAAAATAATACTTCTGAGTTAATGAACTAGAAAAGAAAATATCTGAAGAAACATTTTGATAAATACTAAAATACTAAACTGAGGAACTAACTACCAGTGAGCATATGTTGACATGTTCAAATTATTTATTATTTTTATATAATAGAAGTTAATTATATTATTCCAAATTATTAATTATAGTATTCCATACTTAAGGCGTATAATGGATTCTTTAAAAGCATTTTTAACAGTGTTTTTTTTTAAATTTAAAAATGAAGGAAGGATTAAAGAGGAATTTTAAATTAAATTTCTGTAAACGGTTAACTACAGATCTGAATCTATGAGTTATTTGTACGATAATATTTAAATAAATTTAGTGAGAAATGCAAGAAAATCTGCGTCATTCGAATTAATCTGAATTAATTTTTCCTCCTCCCCTAATATCATGTGAAGAGTGAAAAAAATAATTTATCAGTAAATTTAGGTTCACATTTCTGATCTTCTAATATTTTCCATTCTTTAAGGCTCCATTTTCTCACAGCAAAGGGGGGAAATTAAAAATTATACTTTTATGCATTTATTAATGGCAACGGGAAATGTTAACAATCATGCGGTAATTTCTACCATGTTCTCCGTTTTGAAGGGAAAAAATTACATTTTCAGAATTTTACTCTTTTGCTAATCATTCATGCTAGATAATAAATATGTATTAAAGCTGTAATGCTTTATCTTCCCCAACTTTGTAAACTGCATCAATACCGAAACAATATCAATCCCGCAAATTAAAGATAAAAATCGAGTATCCCATTCAATTGCTAATCCGATAATCCCTTAATTAATGCCGTGCGATATTCCATACTCCCTGATGCGGAATCTTGGCGAACATCTTGGCGCTATTATTCGATCGAACTAGTTTAACTTATCGGGACCAAATATTTTTCGTTTTATTTTACTTCTTTCTTTTTTATCATTATCTGCAGTGTGGGTTTTTCTGGCGAGGGCTGCCCAAATCGAATTTCGCTAATTGCCGCAATCAATCTTTTTTTGGGAAAGCGGGGCGTTGGTTACGGTTTCGTTCTAATGGAGACGTATGAGGGACCCTGTGATCCTTCAAGTAGCTACTAATAAAAGGAAAATGTTGTGGTTTTCCACGCCAATGCAAGTTTTCCTTTTTACGCTACTTTTTGAATAAGAAAATCATTCCGCATCCATTATGCATCTAAGGGGGGGGGGGAGCAGTTATCCGAAATGAGATAATATGTGGACTTCCATGAAGCTAATAGAATTAAATCAGGGATTTTCTTTCTTTCCAAAGTTAGGGATTTATAACTCGAAATTTTTCCCTGTGGTCATTCTTTAAAAAGATGAGCTAGTTTTAGTTTACGTATATATTTAATTGAATATCATATTAAAAGTTTAATCTTTAAATTAATTAATAATTATTATTTGTTTAAAGTTATTTAAATTGCCAATGAGTTAACGACCTTCAACTTATTATGAAAAATATGTTCCGAGCTTAGAATATATATAATAAAATAATATAATAATATAAGTATTATATTCGCTTAAGTGTCGAAAATTAATAAATAATAATCATTTGTTCAAAGTTATTTAAATTGCCAATGAGTTAACAACCTTCAACCAATTATGAAAAATATGTTCCAAGCTTAGAATATATATAATAAAAAATAGAATAATATAAGTATCATATTCTGCTTTAGTGTCGAAAATTCAGCTATTCTTTAAGTATTCATGGAAAACAACACAAAAGTGGCGAGCATTATCAGATAAACCTAATTATTTAAAAATAATTCAGGTCATTTAAAAAATGATACAACAGTAAAATTTTATGGAAACATTTTAATGGGTATCATTTATTAAATTAGAGCTGATATATATTAGCAATTAGTATTATTAATATTTTTAAATAACAATCAATTAATTATTTCATTATTTTCAGTTCAAAAATCACCGTTAAAGAAAATAAATATGTTCCACACTTGTTATGGTTTTATGTTAAATGTATAACTTTTAATGCAAAATAAAAAAAAAATTATGCAAATTAGCTGTTTTAATTACAATTACAGATAATAAATTCAAAATCTGGTAAATTAAGTTTTTCAAGATTGCAACACATCTCTTTTTATCACAGATTTAATTATAGTTAAATTTTTTTACTATGTAAAAAAAATATAAACATTTTTTGAATTTTAACAAAATTTATGATCGCTATCATGGCCATTTTATAATTTTTTTCACTAAAATTTCGATATTCAAATATTCTTACAAAGCATTGATTAATTTAGAAAAAGCAGATAAAATATTTCATCTTATTCATTTAATATTTCATTTAATTTGAAACTTTAAAGTTGCTTGCCTTAGTATGTCCTGGTGTCCTTGTGATTTCATATTTTCTGATAGATAATTATATGGAAAATGAGAAAAAATTATGCA